>JASANB010006998.1:0-120440 GCA_030248155.1 Sabatieria punctata
GCACAATACGAAAAAGAGAGAGAGCACCAGGCAGAGCTCTTACAGTGCCCATCCAAGGTTACAAGAAACGTTGAAAATTACAAAATGGCAAAAGAAAATCAGTGGTAATTTTGGCACAGAAACTGGATACATTAGGAGCAGAGAAAGTAGTTGAATCAAGAGAATTCCACAGATTAATGACGCGATTTGAAAAAGAGTATTTGGAGAAGTCGGTACGGCTGTAAGAGCAGTGCAGTTCATACATATGACCACGTAAATGACTCAATGGCGCATAGACTAAAAAGTCAGAAAAATCAAGGTCAACCAATCCGAAGACAATATTATATTATAAGTCATTTTCAGATCAGGTTCGAGATCGAAAAGGTTTAGCCGCTGGAGGTAGGGGCGCGGGGGGACGTCACATCGAGCCAACAGGCGACGAGTAAAATACCTTTGCACTCTCTCAACTAAATCGACATCTTGCAACAAATGTGGAGACCACACTGGTGTACAGTACTCAAGCACATAAGACTTGTACGCACGGACAAGAGACAACTTACACGAGATTAGAAAACAGCGGAAAATCATGTTGATTACTCTATTAGCCTTGGTGGTCTGTTCACAACAGTAAGTAGAGAACTTAAGCTCAGCAGTTACGGTAAACTCCTAGACCACGACAGCTACTTTCGGCTACAAGCTCAGATCCGTTCAGATAGTATGCCTTTTTAGGATCGAGTGAAGGCGGAAGGGCACTTCGAAAATTGTACACAAAGGTTGGACAAGAAAGTTGGCTAGCCGAGCATACAACAAAGCGGGAACGCTATCATGTGTACCGCTAGTCTTAGGTTTCAGCCGTTTCAAAACTCCGAGTACGACAGCTTCAGTAAAAGTAACGGTACTGCAGTGAACATCAACTGCGATACGATTAGGAAAAAGGGGGAAATACCATAATCAACAGTAAAATAGTTACGAAAAACACGAGACAAAATATCCGCCTTAGTCTTGTCGTCGACAGCAGTAGTAGGGACCGGCAACAGCGGCCGATTTGGCGCCGCGCTGCGTGAATAATTTTCTACGCGCGTTTTCACCACATTGCTGCCGCGGGTGTCAAAATCATAGTTTTTTAAAAAAGCTAGAAAAGCGCGTTCTTTTTATGGTTATTTGTTTTGATTATTTTAACATAACTATTCACCGAAATCGCCTTGGTATACGCTAAACTGCGGTTGTTTTTGGCTAAAATAAGCGAAAAAAAGCGTTAGTGTGAAAAAAGTTTACAATCTCAAAAGGTGCGCCCGACGGTATTAAAGAGGCATTGATCATCTTTCATTTGAGTCATTTTTTTCGGCATCGTTGCAGCCAAAGATCCCGGAAATCTAATTGAAATTTTACATGGTTAAGCATAGACAGAATCGGTATTTTTTCAGAAAACGGAAGTTTGCTCTTAAACAAAGAACAAATAAAAAGGGTGCGCCCGCTTAAATTTTAGTTTAGGTGTTGCTCTTACTAAAATCACTCAGATTTGGTGTCCTAGGTTCGTCAAGGATGCCGGAAATTGCGTTAAAGTTGATGAGGTCGTTAAAATTAAGGGGTATCGAATACGAACGTATTGGCATCCTGAGCAGCCCAAAGCCAATGGTTTTTATTTTGCTTCTTTACAATCCTTTAGTAGTTTTGCGTCTCTGCTAATCAATATGAGGTGAATCCTGCTCGTGTGTAGTCAGTAAATATGGTACAAAAGCGGAAAAAACCTGTAATCGCGTATTCGAGTTAACTTCATATAATTCGTTTTCATTTATATGTCAATGGAATTCCTTCAATTTTTCAGCGTTTATTTATAAGTACGATAGATATGTTTTGCCCAAATTTGAGTTGCATATTCCAACGCAAACAGGCACGGAAGGTAGTCCAGTAACGAGCGAAAGTTGGAAAGGATTAGTAGGGGGAGGAATCAGGGAAGGTCAGAAATGGACTAGATATTAATTAATTTAGTTTCTTATGACTCTACGACTCCGGAATGTGCCATATACTGATGCATACCCCTAGGGGTATATATATATTTAGAAAACAAGCCCTCAGGAGCGTGCTCTGTACTGATGCGTGTCTAGTCTAGGGGTATTTTTATATTTGGAAAACGGTATCCGCCCATTTCGTCCCGAAATCCTCCTGTTGGGGGTAAATAGGGTCCTTTGTAATAGGTACTGTATATTTGCTTTGGTTTGTTTTTACCCTACCTATTACAAGAAATAAACATACATACATACAAATTGAACAATAAACTGGCTATATGTACCGTATGTGTGTTATCGTGCGGTCGATTATGTTTTTGCGTTTGTTTTGTGTAATATTTCTTGTCAGCCAAATCTTACTAACCGCAGATGGTCAACTGAACCGGACGGCGGTGCAAGAATGCCTCAATTTCACGACAGAAGAACGAATGAACTGTGTACAACCGGGACCTCAATACTGCGCCACCTGGTACGATGCGCACGACAAAGTGCTGGATTCGGGGTGCACCGCCGACCAACGCTGCGCCGGTGAATTAGACAAGCAATGCTCCCACATCAACAACACCACTGTGATTTGCTGTTGCTACCTGGACAACTGCAACGCCGACCAGCATTATATGCGCCCCACCTCGCTCTACTGTCTCGGTGAAGATCAGATGTGCGCCTCCCCCGACCACAGGTACTGCTTCAGACACTACACGAAGACCCAGGTCACCGCAGGATGCGCCGACAGCCACCTCTGCAAAGCGATCGGCGATGGACACTGCGCCAGCAATCTTACCGGCGATGTTTGGTGCTGCTGCAGGAACGGACTCGAACAGAACTGCAACTCGCCCAACCTGAAACAGAGAATTGGACAGATTGATCCGTGGCCCTTCACTCCAGCCACAACCAGACTGTCCACTGGAACGACGACGATGACGACAATCCTGGTCACAAACCATACAAGCTTGACAACTACTGTACCTGAAAGAAATGGCACTGGCATGCCGAAACCGGGAACAACAGAACTTCCGCCTGAGGGCTCGGGGAATGCGTGGATCGTAGTGGTCATACTTGTAGTACTTTTGGTCATAGTGGCCGGGATCTGTGTGCTGTTGGCCTGTCTGAGACAACGGAAGAAACGCATCGAACAAATGGGGGGCGCAGAGAACACAGCCAGAGAGATCGCACCGAGTGATGAGGTAGCAGTGACGGCGGTCGACTCGACTTCGGCAGCAGCCTCCACGCAGATGACGGAGATGAAGAAAGAAACAGCAGGCACGCAACGGTCAGGCGAGGCGAGTGGAGAGCCAAAACAAGAGAAGAGCACGGCTCCTCAGAAACAAAAAGTCGGAGGCACACAAGCGCAAGAGTCAACTGCACGTTCACCATTTCCGACCGGCACTGTTCCTCAGAAGCGCAGTAAAACTGACGAGAAAACGGGAGAAGAAAGCGAGCGCAGTGAAGCCTCTGCCACTCAGAAGTAGCCGTATCCAACAGTATTGCATACTCACTCTTATTCTTAATACGTAAATGTTGTTCTATGTATTAGTCTGGTCTTCCCCTATCAAATAGACATCAGCTCCGCTCCGGGCAGCAATTTGTAACGTCGGCAATCACTCTATCTTGTGTCCGTTAACTTTCTGCCAAATAAAGTTCAAGCATGGAATGTCTCGGCAGTATAAACGGATACGGTGACAGTGAAACAATTAAGAGCCATATTTTTTAAGAACCGGCCAGGTCCCTTTTTAAGGGCGGAACATGAAATTTTCTGACCTATACTTTTTATGTGATGAATCAATAGGTCTTTAGTAGAAAACACTACCACTGTGGTATTTTTGCTCTGCGATACCGCTCGGGGTATTTATGGCCAAAAAACGTGATTTTGGACATTTTCAACTGGTTCTCCAGTGCGCAATTGCCGATCGCGGTCATATCTTCAGCATAAATTAGTCTTACTATGACCACTGCACCTACAAAGTTTGGGGCTGATCGATTCAGGCCAGCGTGAATACCATTGATTTTAGTGGTTATTTTAAAAAGTGAAAAATAATTTTTTGACGTCCCTCGCAGATTTTGGCCATACTTTTAGGGTAAATAGAACACGTCGTTCTCTACACGCTGGTGTTTTCACTTTTTTTTGGCATCGGCCCCGTTTTTGAGTTATTCATGTTTTAATTTTCCAAAAAAAATTTTGCGGTATCTTTTAGAATCATTCACAATTCCGGTGTCCATGAAGCTAGACGACCCGCAGTAGAGCGTTGGACGTAGAATGTGATGGGTTTATCCAACGATATACGCGAAATCGATCTACGACCACTTACAATGTATATCAGAGTGGCACTAAGTCAAAGTTTCGATCGAAAATGACGCAAGCTCCGACCTGGGTTTCTTCATATTTTGACACCTGCTGCCGAACTAATTAGTCAAATGGCGTAGATTCGGCCGTCAAATTTTAGCTGAGATTCTTGCGATTCCGAAAATGACCATATTTTTGCTCTAGAGTGCCTTGTTCTCACGATATGGGCATTTAAATATATTTGCGAAGAAAATGACTGCACTTGTTATATCATCCTGCTCTGAAAGGTGACTCAAATCAATCATATGCAGGATACATAGCCGTGAAATCTGCATCACCTAATGCAGTTCTCAACACTAATTATAAAAATTACAGTGGTTTTGACCAGTCCTGAGCGACTTATTTTCTTCTGGTGCCCTGGCATTCACATCGTTCGTGATTTATGAAACCGAAGCATCAAATGCTTCCTATTAAGTGAATTTTTCTTCACTGATTCTGAATATGATGGGATTTTCACTCATGTTTTTGAAATTCCCCCGATTTAGTGCCCTTTGAGCTACAGGGCTGCCCGCTTAGTATGTTATGCCCAATAGCAACACCAATCATTCCTGGAAGTTTCAGGCCTGTACTCCTTGTATTACCGAAAAAAATTAAATTTGCGTGGACCACCCTCATTCCTACTTTTCGGGTCATAAAACCAGCATGAGTCGGAATTTTCGCACCACACTTGCAGAATATTTTGCCAACCATGTTGTTAATTTTTGCTGAAAATTTGAGCCAAATCGGTAAAGAAGTGACTGAGAATGAAACGTTTGAGTGAAGGCCGAAAAAGCGATGGGACATTTTTTTTTATCTATACTGTATATGCCTTAGGATTAGTTTGTCCAGGTTATATGCATAACACTAATTGCAGAATGACGTTTTCATGCCTCAGATAGTTTAAACAGACCATTTGCTACTGTTTTCACATTACTGTCTCCTTCTGAGGTGCACCTTTTGAGCATGACTTATGTGTGATACAGTAAGTGCCGACTCTTCTGTCAATTTCATGCAGAACGCAAAAGTTCAATGATTATTTTACATTTCTTTTATATTTTACTTTGTATTGTTTACTCAGTCGGTTTAATAGACATATTTTGAATTTGAACTTAATCGAATCATTAGTTCAAAATATATGACTGATTGGATAAAGGTGGTTTTTATGAAAATGGTCAAAAATGCCAAATATGTAGTTTTGGTTTTTTTGTCTATACCGGTTGTTCAATTTCCACTAAACCAATGTATTTGGTAGAAGACAATGAAATAAATCTAATGGCGATATCCACAGATTGCTCAAACCAGCTATTCCTGCGAAATAAATGAGCAAGATGTAGATTGTAGATACAGTAGGTTCTGACTGCAATATACCAAACGATAGGTGGTTTACTCAGTTTTACAGGCAACATTAGCAATATGCGTTCCTGAATTTCTATAAAAACGACTAACTGGCACAAAGATTGCATCTCAAAAAATTGGCGGAGGGAGGCTGGCTTTTCTGGTGTGGTGGGCAAGCCCTCAGATTTCTTGTTTTCCCAATTTCTTCTGAAAATGGCCCGATGTTTTTCTAATGTGTGTTTATTCTGCAAGGTTGGTATGTTCAACATTTTGATCCATACATGTAACAGGTCATCCGCCGATGGGGGGAGGGGGGGTTGGGGGGGTCTGGCGCCGGCCGGGGGGGGTCTGGGCGACCAGGGGGGGGGCGGGGGGTGGGCACTAAAAAACGCTCAAAAATCGAGAAAAATCGCAATTTTTGGCCTAAAAATCGCCAAAAATCGCTAATTTGGGCTGAAATACAGCTAAAAAGTGCTGTTTTGCAGGCGATTTTGGCAATTTTTGTGTGTGAAATTCTAAAAAATTGCAAAAATTTGCTCGAAAATTTACATGCCAGAAAAATCGGAGGGGGGGGGGTCGGTGAAATCGTCTCGGGGGGGGGGGGGGGGGTCCCCAACCGGGGGGGCTGGCCGAAGTCGGGTGGGGGGCAGACCCCCAGACCCCCCTGTTACATGTATGTTTTGATCCTATCAGGCTGTTGTTTTAGAGATGCGGCTCTTTGAATGCTTATGCATTTCATTTGCTAGCAAAAATGACAAAAATGAAAACATTGTAGGGCTTCTACAACAACACTGTCAATTGACATTCAAATCTTCACTGAAACTGCTTTTGATCAAAACCTGAAAACTATAATTTTCAGTTAGCAACACAGTCAAAAATGGCATTTGACGACACTGTAACTCCGAAACGCTCACCACAGGCCTGAGGTTGTCCCTACTCCCTATTCTATTTTCCGCACACCATTACGATATTTTCAGGAATATTTGGGTAACTTGAGGTGGGGTTTCAAGGGCTTGCGCTCATCAAGAAATGCAGCCCCAAAAATATTCATGGAAACAATTTTTGGGTCAATTATTTGCAATTCTGGTGTATTTTCCGCACATGGTCAACTTGACTTGTTTCTACAATTTACATACTTTAGTGTTGTTGTAGAAGCCCTACAATGTTTTCATTTTTGTCATTTTCTACCTAGCAAATGAAATGCATATGCATTCAAAAGCCACATCTCATCTCTAAAACAACAGCCTGATCGGATCAAAATGTTGAACATATCAATCAACCATGCAGAATAAACCACACCACCGAACATCTGGCCATTTCAGGAAGAAATTGGGAAAAGAAGAAAGCTGAGGGCTTGCCCAAACCAAAAAAGCCAGCCTCCTCCAATTTTTTGAGATGTAATTGAAAGATTTATACTCAGCCTTTGCATTCCTATTGTCATTGTTTGTTTGTGTAGTCGCAATAAACTCTTCATTTTGGTGCCGAGACCGAATTGTTTTGTTGCGTTGTCTGTAATGCCGAAGTCCAAACTCATTAAACCTCTCCCTCTACTATGTACTTGCCGCCGGAAGCCGAAAGCCACTCGTCTCACTTATAATCTTTGGGCCAGTTAGTCGCATTTTTTTACAAATTCAGGAACGAAAATTGCTAATATTGCCTGTAAAACTGAGTAAACCACCTATTATTTGGTACCATTATTTGGAACCATTATTTGGTATATTTTATCAGTCAGAACCTATCTACAATCTACACCTTGCTCATTTATTTCTCAGGAATAGCTGGTTTGAGCAATCTGTCGATATCCTCATTAGATATATTTCGTTGTCTTCTACCAAATACATTGGTTTAGTGAAAATTGAACAACCGGTATAGACAAAAAACCAAAACTACATATTTGGCATTTTTGACCATTTTTATAAAATCCACCTTTATCCAATCAGTCATATATTTTGAACTAATGATCCGATTAAGTTCAAATTCAAAATATGTCTATTAAACCGACTGAGTAAACAATACAAAGTAAAATATGAAAGAAATGTAAAATAATCATTGAACTTTTGCGTTCTGCATGAAATTGACAGAAGAGTCGGCACTTACTGTATCACACATAAGTCATGCTCAAAAGGCGCACCTCAGAAGGAGACACCTATATGCAGATGTGAAAACAGTAGCAAATGGTCTGTTTAAACTATCTGAGGCATGAAATGCATGGCATGCCCGTCCACCCCATCCAACCCCTACATATCTTTATACCATTCAAAAGAGGACAAAATGGCGCATCTTTTAAGCCATTCAAACGACTTTTCCTACTACAAAAATTTGAGTTTTTTTCGCTTTAAAAATTTCAGAGTCCGAAAAAATTGTAGTTTATTTACGATACGGAGCCTACCAGCCGCTCATTGGCTAATGCAGCCCTGAATGCGGGGCCTAGTCGGCCCGGGCCACCTTGGCTAATTCATTCATTCCGCGAGATAGCTCTCCCTGCCTCTGAGGCACTCTACACGTTCGCTCTCTGCTATTATACGTACTTGCCGTACCTTCGCGTTCTCTCCCGCCCTCCCTTACGATTTGTTCGTGTTTTCAGCTATCTTCTCAGCTGGAGTTTGGTGCCAATCTCCTCCACAAAGCCTTGTTCATTTGCACACGGCTCTTCAAGACACTTTGTTTGTTTGTAAAAGTTTATTCCATGTAAAACATGAAACAGGACGGCAGTCGCTCGCAGGAGCCCTTCAACCTGCCAGCCCTTCGACACTGCTCTTACGAGTCGAGTCGTGGTCCCAGCACTCGTATGCTACTGCCTTTCATAAGTTTCAACAGTTTTGTGCCCAGCACAATCTACCTTGTCTTCCCGCTTCATTCTATCATGGTGGCCCTTTACTTGCAGCAAGTTTTAACCGACCATCGTTCTGCTACTTCAGTACAACAAGCACTGTATGGTATACAGTGGGCACATTCTCTTAGTGGTTTGCCAGGCCCTGCCTCCAATCCATTATGTCCGGAGGGGCCACCCAGCTTCTCGAACATGGGGCCGACCCCAGCTCCATCCGTGAATTGGGCAGATCGCGTTTTGAGCGCTCCCTGGATCGTTATCTTTGTTGTAGTACTGTCAATGAAGTCGGCACATCACAGTTTTTCGGTTAACGACTAGTCCTATGTTCTCTTGTTTCCCTTATGCGCTATATGCTAGACTCTGGTTTTGTTTCTGCCCATGTGTTCGTAATACGGTATCACTGTTTAGCACATTTCTTCTGATTTATTTGGTACCCTGTACTAACTGTACGTACTTATGTATGTCACTCTCCTCTTGTGTCACCATTCTTCTGAGCTATCTCGTGCCCAATCTTCAAGCTTCCAATCAATCAATAAACTTTCTCTCTCTCTCTCTCGGCGCTTTTGCGTAGTAAAGTAAATAAACGTTTTATGTCGGAACGTAGTGTAGATATAAGGAATTTTTGATTTTAAACAAAAAAATAGATGTCACCATGAGATTCAGCGTGTATTTTTACATATGTTTCAGAATCTAAATTTTAAGTTTAGCAACATTGAGTTTTGTCATACTGTGGAAGGTACTGGGTTCTATATCAGACGAAGAAAGAGAGCTAGGGCAAAACGGACTTCAAATTCGTTCTTTTCTATCAAAACTACATCTACACGTAAATTTTCAACAATCTCATTCAATTCTTTGCTTCCTCATGGCCCGCAAAATGGCCCACTTTCTCGTGCAGTGACAATTGAAGCGTTCAGGCGAAGAAATGCCTCAGTCCATAAATAGATGAAACGAGAAAAACGCGTTCAAAGTTTTCCACCAGCCTGAAATAAATTGTGCAAAATGCTATGGCTTAAAGTGTATTATGCCAAAAGAGGCCCATACCAGTGCTACTCTGCACCTGAGTTTGGGCCACCACATGTTTCCTGATTTGGATATTTTTAAAAATTTGTGATAGTGGACTTAGGCTGTTTTAAGGTCTAAACCATAAAACAGCCTAAGTCCATAGTCACAAATTTATAAAAGATCAGTAAGAGTAAGTCAGCGGTTCTAGCTAGTAGGCTTGATTGCCTTCCAGAACTCCGGGTAGCGGACTAGCAATCTTGCCATCAATCTGCAGCTTAAAAGTAGAGCTACAATAATCTGAAATGTAAAACGTACGTTGAACAATTGCAGAATAAGGAGACAAAAGGTGGCCCAAGGCCCATTTTTGTCTTCAAAAGCGACATTCGATCAAAGTTTCTTTAACTAGTCTATCAGTACTCTAAGGCCCCCGATTTTTGAGTTTAAACAATGATTATTGAATGAGAAATCTTATTTCAAAATGTTATCAACCTTAGTAAATGACGCAAAAATTTGTGATTTTCAGCCATTAGCTAATTTACTCCAGAACCTGTAGGCATACGCCAGCGTTCTTGCCACCATTCTGTAGCTTAAGGATAGCGCTACAGTAATCCGAAATATAGAGCATAGATTTTAGGGGTTACAGATAAGCTATTGGGGCCGAAATGGGGTCGAAAATTTTTTTTTCTTCAAAAACGTATTTGGACCGATGCTTCTAAAAGTAGTCGAAAAGTACTCTAAACCCCCGATTTTTAAGTCAAAATTCTGATTAGTAAGCCAGAACATCAAATTCGAAATTTTGATTCAATAGTTAAGCAGATCGATTACTGTATCCTCGAATTGAAGCATCAAATCTGGGATTCCTTTTCAGGAGTTTGAGAACTCGGCTATACTACGTACGTGTTAGTGTATCAACTTTCAGCTGTCTAGGCCAAAGTTCTAATTTTGTGTGTGAATATTGAGGTTCTTGACTTGGACTTAGGCTTTTCTTCAACTGAATTTCGAGCACTGTTAAAAAATTGCGTTGGTGTAACTTATGACATAGAATGTTTTCAGATTAACTGATTTGTATTTAACATGTCTATAGTTAGGGGATTGTGCTGCCGAGTAGAACTCAATTTTTTCAAAAAGTGGACTGAGGCATTTCTTCGTCTGAACGCTTCAATTAAGGTCAATGAAATAAAAAAGCAACGAAGCTCGCCGGCACAGTTGGTGTAGTTGTTTAGGCCGCAAAGCCATTGGGCCCGTGCTCGCACGCTCATCTACTCGGGGGGGGCAAGTTTCTTGTCGCAAAAAAGTTGGTCCTCGGCGCAAAGCCCAACCCAGGCCACCGAAAGCTGGTGACAGCAAGTAGGTAAATGGGAACCGACTGGATCTGCCGTTGCACCTGGAAGCCACCTCTGCCTGCTGACTAATTTACACAAGGCCGTTGCTGGTCCAATGCTTCTTTGTAGGACGGCACAGTGAGATGGAGAAAAGGAACACTAACACTTGTCGTGTTTGTCTGACTACGGCGGATGGACCTGTTGTTCGGTGCACATTCTATCATGTGGATTATTGTCACACAGACTGTTTCGAGAAGTCGGCGTTTGTTTGTTTCTTGAAGTTTTTTGGCGAAAAGACGTCTGCCTCCTACATTGTTATATGAAGGAAATGATGATCGATTAGCAAGTGTGACCCTCAACTGATTGCCTCTGTCTGCTCAAAATGCTCCTTCTCTGCTCAACTGCGTAATCTGAAGAAGGACATCGCCGTGCGACTGCCTGATCACAAGGCAACAATGACTGAGTCTTCTCCTACAGTTGCCAGTTTTGCTGACTATCTGAGAAAGTCTCCAGCCTATCTGCTTAGCTGGAGTAAGTGACTGACGATCTGCAAAAACTTTCAGTTGCCAGTGACAACGGTGGACCTCTAACCAACGTATGCGGCAGTTCTTAGGACTGCCAGGAACGGACTGCCTGTACCCGA
Source organism: Sabatieria punctata (assembly GCA_030248155.1). Lineage (NCBI taxonomy): Eukaryota > Metazoa > Nematoda > Chromadorea > Araeolaimida > Comesomatidae > Sabatieria > Sabatieria punctata. Next base: position 11,438 of record JASANB010006998.1, read on the forward strand.
TCCCATGTCTGCATACAACAAGATATAATTTAAGACGCAATTTCTGAGGGGATTCAGGATTGCTCCACAAATTGGTCTGGGTCACATCACCGATTTTGCTCATTTTTACATACATATAAGTATGTGTCAAAAAACTGCGAAGCCCAAAGTATGAGCTCCGGTGCACCCCCCAGAGCGCCAGGGCCCCCCTCCAAAGTAAGGGTGGTCGAGCCAAAAATCCAAAATTCAGGTGTCCGCTTCAGACCAGCGTTATACACTCAACATTTGTGCTAGGTTGACATTCAATACACCAACAGATCCGCAATGACATGCACATTTCAAAAATGGTATCCAAAATGCGCTTTAATCTCTCCGTACCGCTGTTTTTGACCAAAAATACGGTCGAACGCCATTTTTTTTGCTTACTGACCGAGACATTGACCCTAACCTTTGCACCTTGGAATGACGGGACAGACGTAGATTTTTTATATTATTTTGCCTACTAAACCCGCAACGTACACACAAAATTTGGAGAAAATCATCGCGTGCCAACGGGTCGAAATTGGCTCTGGAAGTGTTGGACGAAAAAAATTTTTCGTTAAATTTTGACAAAAATTTATTCTCTGGGTCAATTTTTTATGCTGATGACGATTCTGATAACTGTTTTTTTTGAAAAATCGCAATTTCGCCGGAAACACGCAGAGTTCTGTTCAGTTCAGCAAGAAGAGATGATCTGTTTCTGTACTCATTATGGGTGCGTCACAGCGCGTTTTGCCTCATAACCAAAGTTGTAGAGGGGTCCGAGCTCGGTACTGTGGTGCAAGCTAATCTGCTCAACGCGCCATAGTAATGCTATTTTGCGCAACGGAAAAAATCTGCTTTTTCTGCAGTTGGGATGGACGCGATTTTTTCAGTGAATTATAATCTACAGACCTCGGGAACTTGAAAAATGTATTCATTTTGATTCTAGGTGGAACGGTTCCAGAGATAAGCAGCGTCAAATTTGGCCGAAAATGCTAAAAATGGCCATTTTTGGCGATTTTCAGATTTCTGGGGGCAGGATTGAAATAACTCGGGACCAACTCAACCGATTTGGCTGAAACTCACAGCTATGGTGCAAAATTGAGTTTTACATCGATTCTGATGCATAAGAACCCTGAAAGACCTTAGGCACTAAGGGTTTTCATGGTCAGAGAATCCATTACTGACAACACTATAATCTCTGGATTACTGTATTTTGATATCCTGATGAGAAAATGTTATGTTTTGCTATTTGGGTGTTTCTGTTACAAGGAAACGATCTCGTCGGGACCTCAAAGTACAGTAAAGCGATGATGGTTATGTCAGAAATAGATTCCCCACTCTTGAAAACCTTTATTGACTGCTTTATAGAGCGTTTCCTCACACAAGGTATGCATAAACGCAAAATAACAATTTTCGTGTCGGGACCTCAAAGTACAGTATTCCAGTGATTATAGTCAGACATGGGCAAAGGGGGGGCTGAGGGGAGGTTGGCCCCCTCAGGCTCTGACCTACCCCCCTCAGCCGACCGCTACCCCCTCAGGAATTTTTTGGAAGAATTTTGTATAGAAAAGTATTATAAAAATATGCCTGGGTTAGGTGTAAATGAGCTCAGACTAGCTTATTTTAATGAGAAATAAGCCAAAAAACCTTGATTTTAGCCAAAAATCGGACTTTTTGGCTTACCACCCCCTCAGCCCCTCCCTTCAGGAATTGAAAATTCTACCCCCTCAGCCAAAATGCTAGCCCATGTCTGATTATAGTTATGTCAGAAATGTATTCCCTGACCATGAAAACCCTTAGTGCCTTACTCTATATTGCATTTCCTTGCCGCAGGAAGAATGTAAATTGACAAAAAGTTATTTTCGTGCCAGGACCACATACTACAGTACCCGTACGGCTTCAGAAAGGCCTGAGATCGATTCAAACCACTTAAAAAATACATTTTTAACAAGAGTGGTGGGCTTAAACTACTATATACCAGCAGAAAAAGAAGAAATGACCTCATCTTGGCAAAATCGGGAATACGGTATCAGGGTCAAGTTTTCAGGGCTCTTGTGCATCAGAATCAATGTAAAACTAAATTTTGCACGATAGCCGTGAGTTTCAGCCAAATCGGTTGACTTGGTCCCGAGTTATTTCAATCCTGCCCCCAGAAATCTGAAAATCGCCAAGAATGGCCATTTTTAGCATTTTCGGCCAAATTTGACGCTGTATATCTCTGGAACCGTTCTACCTAGAATCAAAATGAATACATTTTTGAAATTCCCGAGGTCTGTAGATTATAATTCACTGAAAAAATCGCGTCCATCCCAACTACAGAAAAAGCAGATTTTTTTCGTTGCGCAAAATAGCATTACCGTGGCGCGTTGCGCAGATTAGCTTGCACCACAGTACCGAGCTCGGGCCCCTCTACAACTTTGGTTATGAGGCAAAATGCGCTCTGACGCACCCATAACGAGTACAGGAACAGATCACCCCTTCTTGCTGAACAAACAGAAATCGGCGTGCTTCTGGCGAAATTGCAATTTTTCACAAAAACAATTGTCGCAATCGTCATCAGCATAAAAAATTGACCCAGAGAATAAAATTTTGTCAAAATTTAACGAAAAATTTTTTCGTCCAACACTTCCAGAGCCAATTTCGACCCGTTGGCACGCAATGATTTTCTCCAAATTTTGTGTGTACGTTGCGGGTTTAGTAGGCAAAATAATATAAAAAATCTACGTCTGTCCCGTCATTCCAAGGTGCAAAAGTTAGGGTCAATGTCTCGGTCAGTAAGCAAAAAAATTGGCGTTCGACCGCATTTTTGGTCAAAAACAGCGGTACGGAGAAATTAAAGCGCATTTTAGATACCATTTTTGAAATCTGCATGTCATTGCAGATCTGTTGGTGTATTGAATGTCAACCTAGCACAAATGTTGAGTGTATAACGCTGGTCTGAAGCGGACACCTGAATTTTGGATTTTTGGCTCGACCATCCGTACTTTGGAGGGGGGCCCTGACGCTCTGGGGGGTCCACCGGAGCTCATACTTTGGGCTTCGCAGTTTTTTTACACATGCTTATATATATGTAAAAATGAGCAAAATCGGTGATGTGACCCAGACCAATTTGGGGAGGCTCCCTTATCAGATCCTGAATCCTCTCAGAAATTGCGTATTAAACGGACGATCCTGTCTAGGAAACGGACCGTTCTAATAGCGAAGCGGCAGTCTGTCTTCATCGGTCCCGATCTGACTACCTGACAGGCAAAGCAAACATTCGATTTAAGATCTGGATTGCGACGCAGATGCGAACGTCGACGACGACGTCAGGAGCTGTGTGAGAGACCAACTATGCCGAGAGCCTTCTTTGCAATGAGGCTGACAGCACCAAGACGTCAACACGCTAGGCGCTCTCTTAGTGACTGGCACCCAACAGCATGGCTAGAACGTGGCTGGGTAGTGAAAGAAGGGCAAATGTCCGAGATGACGACTTATCGGGCTTGCGAAATGGACCACGTAGATCCGATCGTAGGGCCGTACAGGCTCCCCAGCTACATTGGACCGGGTCTGATCGGAAAGTCCGGTTCACACTGGCGCGATAATCAAGAGCAGTTATTGCGTTATTAAGATGCATTTTGCGAGAAAGTCAACTTAGCTATAAGGGAACGTGTTCAAGCAACTTTTTTCTCCGATCGGGCTGGTATCCAAATATGTTAAAATAGATACCAAACGACCACCAACGGTGAATGTTCGAACATTGGGGACCCCCTAGAACCTGAGCTGTACCCCCCTAAAGTTCGGTCACCAGCCACTTTCCGGACCATTTTTCGACTTTTATTCAAACGATCACCATTCACTTGTTTCTTAACATACAGTTTTCACTTCCACATTGTTTTGTAGCGTATTGGATGGGCTTTCATTTTCTTATACCCGCGTTTCCAGATCATACCCGGTTAGGGAGATATTCTCCAAAAACTACGAAATTTTCGGTAATTACGACATCATTTTTTTCCAGAAAATCGTCATAACTTCTCTCATAGATGCGGCGTCCGGGGGATTCTGCCTGAACGGATGCAGCACTGATGGCCAAACAAAATTAACACGTTTCGGATGCACTTTCCAGGGGTCAGCCCCCCTCTTTGGCGATTTGAAGACAGTCGTCAAAAATTTTTTTCCTCAAATTTATCAACAGACCAGTTATTCTTATGCAGTTTTACTCGCTGATTAAGAATCTGAACTCGGTTTGTCTAGATTCGGTCTGGTTCACGAGTTATTCGCGTCCAAAGGTGAGCCTCATTAAATTTGCCAACTGCTGTTACATTATATTGGAAGCGACAAACATGCTCAGCGCCAAGCTATTAGATGCAGTTTTGACCGCTGAGTCCAAAAATGACATCAGAATTGATCTACGACCTACCGTTCCTGAGTTATGCCCACTCATAGTTTCTTTATACACATGGTCGGCAGTCTTGTTGCACCCGCTATCAGGCTGCCTCAGTTTTACTGCTGCTATACGGCCGGGGTGCGACTGACTGAATGTAGTTTTAACCGCTGAGTCCAAAAATGACATCAGAATTGATGTACGACCTACCGTTCCCCAGTTATGCCCATTCAAAGTTTCGCGGAATCTTTATACACATGGTCATCAGTCTTGTTGCACCGCTATCAGGTTGCCTCATTTTTACTGCTGCTGTACGGCTGCAGTGCCACTGACTGGATGTAGTTTTAACCACTGAGTCCAAAAATGACGTCAGAATTGATCTACGACCTACCGTTCCTGAGTTATGCACATTCAAAGTTAATGTGTTTTGGCCTTACATAGGAATTGCCGTCTTTCTTGTTATGAGGGCTAGCAATCTGTCTAGATTGTTCCGAATCTATTACCAATAATCCCTAATCTAGTCCGATCTGTCTGAACTGGCCTTCTTTGAAAGCTTGGGGGTGGAGTCCTGCTGTAACTGACTTTGCAGTTCAGATCTGCCACCAGAATTTGGAGAGCTTGCAGATTTTGAAACTCTCCGTTTCGAACCCAGCCAAGCTGGATGTCATATAGCATGACATCAAACCTGCACCGGACAGCAGCTTCTCAGGCTCTATCACTTGCGTCTGGATCAGTCTGATCTTGGCGCTATTCAGAACTTCATTGCTCAGTGTGCCAATTGACTGTTCTTGAAGTATGTTTGCCTGATGTTTCTCTGATACTAGCTGATTCAAAAGCGGATTGCGCAGCTACATATTTTGTATTTTTATGTCATTTGAATTGCAGATGAAGATCCTGCTTTTTTCAACAATCGTTTTGATTTCTGGCCTTGAAGGGCAATGCAAAATTCCATACGAAACGACTATGAAAGTGCTGATTGCGGCAAAGAATAAAAAGATAGAGCCTGTGATCATACATGTAACAGGTCATCCGCCGATGGGGGGAGGGGGGGTTGGGGGGGGGTCTGGCGCCGGCCGGGGGGGTCTGAGCCAAAATTTTGGGGGAGGGGGGTGGGCACTAAAAAACGCTCAAAAATCGAAAAAATCGCAATTTTTCGGCTAAAAATTGCCAAAAATCGCTAATTTGGGCTGAAATACAGCTGAAAAGTGCTCTTTTGCAGGCGATTTTGGCAATTTTTGTGTGTTAAATTGTAAAAAATTGCAAAAATTTGCACGAAAATTTATTTGCCAGAAAAATCAGAGGGGGGGGTCAGTGAAATCGTCTCGGGGGGGGGGGGGGGGGGGGCCCATCCGGGGGGCCTGGCCTATTTCGGGGGGGGGGGCAGACCCCCCCAGACCCCCCTGTTACATGTATGCCTGTGATGTTGGGGGCCATCCATAAATGATGTCATTCCCAAAATCCCGATTTTTCGGACCCCCTACCGCAAAATCGCCTTGCGCCGTTTCTTGGGACCCCTCGCCAAAGCTGACGTCGTTTTCCATTCCCCCTGATAAAAATGCAGTACATACAGTACTGCCACGTTTTCTTGTTGCCATACTACGTAATCAATCAATAAATCCCTACTAACCACTCTGGGAACCTTTTCTATACATACTTAAAACCTTTGCCAGAGTGTACAATAGTTGAAAATAACACAATCAATGTTCCCAAAAATTCCGAAAAATGCTATGTCGTCTTTAGCTAACCCCTGCCCCTCCTGGTCCGTCGTCTGTCGTCGCATTTCAGCCAAACCCCACTGCCCCCTCTGGAACGATGTCGTTAATGGACGACCCCTTGGTCCTGAAGCGAAATATTTGTTTCGATGCTGGTGATATGGATCTGGATCAAGAGATCTGTTCCAGTCAGTAGTTTCAAAACAACTTTTTTATGCTAAGCTAACCAGAAGTTTCTCTGTAAGCTCTCCAAATTCTGGTGGCAGATCTGAAATGCAAAGTCAGCTACTGTAGGACTCCGCCCCCCAGCTTTCAAAGAAGGCCAGTTCAGACAGATCGGACTAGATTAGGGATTAGTGGTAATAGATCCGGAACCATCTAGACAGATTGCTAGCCCTCATAACAAGAAAAACGGCAATTCATACATAAGGCCCACACATAAATTTTGAATGGGCATAACCGAGGAACGGTTGGTCGTAGATCAATTCTGATGTCATTTTTGGACTCAGCGGTTAAAACTACATCCAGTCAGTGGCACTGTCGCGGTTTAGGGATCTTTTCAAAGTTTGGCTATAATCTTCCACTTTGGTATACTAGTTTACAAGAACTGTCTGTAAACTATTTTACTTTGGCTGACTTTTGGCTACTAGTTTACTTTAGATGACTAATTCATCTGTTTTACTTCAGCTGCCTTTTTGTCGGCGCCCTCCGATTTCTTCGCAACCGAATTCGACGCCCAGCCGTGGGAACTGCCGCGAAGCCCACCTAGTTTACTACAGGTGACTTATTGCTTCTGTTTAACTTTAGATGACTAATTGACCTGTTTTACTTTAGCTGCTTCTTTATCGACGCCCGGCTGTGGGAAACTGTCAAACAATTTACGGTCCTTCCCGACTGCTAGTGTAGTTTGGCTGACTTTTGATACTATTTTATTTTAGGTGACTTTTGACACTAGTGTACTTTAGGTGACTTATTGTCGAAACTCCACTATGGGTCGAACGTTACCGCCTCCGGGGCTGCTCAACATACCCTCACTGGGCGATTGTCGAGCGGACTCTAAAATGCCCCAGGTCGAGAGCTAGTGGCAAAAAGAACGAGGCAAAAAAACAGACAATCTGACACCAATTTCACTATCTACAAAGGCTCCGTGCAAACGACAGTCAGCAAACCACTCGTCGACTACATCATGCAGGATGCTCGGGTTCCAAAGCTAATCGACTACTTGGGCCCAACACTTCACTCAGGAGAACACTTAATGTCGACTCTCAATCATGACGATAACTTTAGTGCGTCTGGGGGATATCCTGGTTAGTTTACAGTGCTTACATTTGGTAGCTTGATTACATGTGTACATATGTATGATACAGTTAACACCTATTCTAGGCTTACTTTATATCCTCATTTTCTATACAAAACTCTCCCAAAAATTCCTGAAGGGGTGTAGGGTGGGTAACACCCTCCTTTGCGGTGGAGGTAGGAAGAGAACATATGTCGAAAATAATATAACTAATGAATTGTGTACTAAAACTATCTATTTTCATGTTCAGAATGCCTTTTAAATGCGTTTTAAGGCTAAATAAAAAAAATTTTTGCCCTGGTCGGCAGAAGCCCAACCAGGGGCCCATTTCATAAAACGTTCATATTTATGATTTTATGAGCTATGAGAATATGAGCTCATAGTATGAGTCCTCATAAAGTCGGTTTCACAAAGTTTTGCGCGCACTCATATTTATGATTCCAATTTTATGAGTGATTTTATGAGTTGCAAAAAGAAGAATAAATAAAAAAGAAACAGAAAAATGAGTTTGGCGTTGAATTCGTGTGGAAAACTCTGGTAGCATATTAGAAAAAATGTCTGCTCGCAAAGAACGCAGAGAAAACCGTTGTATTCGACGAAAATTTCAACTCAATGCATCGAGAGGGAAGAAAGAGCTTTTCGCAGAGGTCGACGAGATTGTCCTGCAAATAAATACCTCAACTCCGCTTTTGCTAGAAGTAGAAGGACTGGGCCAAGAAGGCACTTATCCGCAAGCCGAAAACACTGCCTCTAATGAGCATGATAACATCGAACAAAAATCCTGTGATCAGGAAATAGACCCTGTTAGAGGCCTCCCCTACTGTCCCACCAGCCATGCCGTTGCCGAACGTCATCAGGTACCTATCATTTAAATTTTTTGTTTGTAGAATTTGTTTTCTTCATCCTTATCAGTTATCGGTAACCCTGCCCCAGCGAAATTGCCCATATTAGTACACAAAATATGCCAGGGGTTCTAGCCTGAAAACTTTTTAGCGATAGAAAATGAAAACTTTTCCCAGAATGCAATATAAAACCTGAAACTAAACATGTTTGAAGCAGTGTTTTTCACTATTCTGCAGTCGTATGCAGTGTACGCAGGCGTTGCTTTGTGAGTTGGGTACACTTCCGATTTCGATGGAGGTGTTGTAATAAAAACGAGTAAAAAATAAGAGAACCCAATAGAAAGTACTCCAACCCACTTCCCTCCGAGAATAGCTAAGTTTATACTGACGGCCCTTTATGTCAGGAATACAACCGTCCTAAAAACTACATTCTCAACTACGTACAGTATGTACGTATGTATCTGTGGTGCCTGGAAAATTCCCCAAGACCTCCTAGATGTTTAGATATTTTTGGTATGTGCAATAGTGCGTACAGAGTTAAAAATACAACGCTTCTGCACGACCACAATCTTTTCACAAAAGTAGGAAAAGAGAAATAATATCAGCTTTTGAAATTGAAATTTCCCTGTCCTTTTAAATCGGCTATTGGTTTTTACTCGATATGGATGTGGATTGATTCCTATATGTACGCTTTGTATTCGTACGATTTAGCATCGCTTCACATAAGAAACTACGTATTTAGCTGTTTCAGTGTGAACAAAAAATCAGCGGCCAGTTCCTGGAGGAAACCGAACTACTAGCTGAAGCTCGAAATTTTTGGAAGGAAGAAGAAATAGGTCCTGTCTGGACCATCAAGTCGGTGTGTTTAAACGGATTTAGGGGTGTCTAGCTATTTCTGCTCGTGTTCAGCTCTACGAGTCACAATAACTTTTGTGTGCATTTGAACGTGTTTGTTTTTGTTCGATTTGCTTCCATTATATAACTTTCTTTGAACTAACAAAACTGAAACCGATACAATTTGTTCAAACTTCAAACTGACAGCATGTACAACTACCGAAATTGGTTGATCAGGCGATGTCTGGTTTTAAGAAGCTCTTGCGACAGCCGAAAACACTCCTCGAACTTTACAGGCTATTCAGGATAATGTGAAAGTTATCCTGGGTCGAAAGACACGTTTTCTCCTTGGCCGGTCATCTTGGTTTTTTCTCACTGTAGCTGGACGAATCATTATTCGAGCATTTCTTTGAGACAGAACAACTTTACACTGGAAAAGCAAAATTTTATGAGTCACCTACCCACTCATAAAATGCTAGGAACACACACTCATAAATCATAAAGTCATAGTATGAGGCAAAACTTTTATGAAACAGGCGCCCTCATAAATTCGATGATTTTACTCATATTTATGAGATATGAGCTCATACTTATGAAAGTATGAGTTCACCTTTATGAAACCGGTGTTCTCATAGAATCATAGAAAATCTGTCATAATATGAGCTCATAACTTTTATGAAATCGCCCCCAGGCCACTTTAAACTACTAAAACTTTTAATTTCTGTTAATTTTAAACGCGTTTTTGAAGACTAGTTTTGCTAAATTTTTTACCCTTGTCGGGCGGGCATCAGCACAACCAGGCACTTTCAAAATTTTACATCCCCCTTTGCAAAATCCTGAATATGCCACTGCCTTTGCCTGTAGACACACATACATACGTGATACAGCACGTACGTACTGACATAAGTACATACGTGACGTGATTCAGTATGTACATACAGTACAGACATAACGACATATGTGATACAGTACATATGTACTGACATAAGTGACGTGACTAACGTACACGTACATGACATGATTCAGTAACATTTAGTGTATAATACAGTACGTATTTCAGGCTCCTGTCTGAAGCCGTCTGATAAACTCGGCACTGAGAAGGAGTGGGTGACCCGATTTACTGTTTGGAAAGGCTATGAGTCTGTCAGATGTAGAGGCGTATGGCGGCACTGGTCCTGCGTCTTTTCAGTGGACGACCTCAACATGCTGCAGTCGCGAAAAGAACTGTTCGTGAACAAGTTCAAGCCAACCGTTGATGGCATGGCAGCCGTCTGTTTGCATGAATGGCTCCACAACAAAACCGTTCTGCAAGACAGTTCGGTGAATACCTCCTACTATGAATCATTGTCTGCAGTACAGTTCCAAAAGTGGAAACGGGACAATCCTGACAAATCGACCTCTGTTTTTCCGTGCCCGCGTTGCAACAACTGTCTCTTTCACTAAACTCTCATCTGACATTTTGTAGTCTGCGTGCTGTCTGTAGTTCTGTAGCCAGGCTATCTGGTGCTCGGAGTCCTATCCCTGGACTGAGGGCAGGCTAGGAATCAACTGTCGAGCTAATTACTAACAGCACACAGACTATACAGTATACTGCTAAAACAACTTTCATTAGCAATTAACGTACAAACCACAGATATCTATGTCTGCACTGTCATCAGTTCTATAGCCAGGCTATCTGGTGCTCGGAGTCCTATCCCTGCACTGATTGCAGGCTAGGATTCAACTGTCGAGCTTACTGTTGACGGTAAAGATGGCAGAAAGAGGCAGTCAGTCGCAAACGTTTATCCTTCCTGTGAAATGTGTTCATATTTTTTTAATTTTCTAGTAAATCTGTTAAAAATATGAATGCACAAGCAATCACTGGGCGAGAAAAGTTTAGAAAATTAGCAATTACAAACGCATTTAAAAGGTATTCATTGCATACAATTAACAATAATGAGCTGGTTTCTGTAGTTTAAAGAGAAATGGTTGGGGTTTTGCACAACCAGGCCGAGAAAATTTTGAGAAATTGGCCTTCAAATCTAATTTAAAAGGCATCCTGAAGATAAAAAGACAGTTTTGGTACATAATTCATTCATTACTCTTAATTTTAGTCAATTTTTCCTTCTAACTCCACTGCATAGGGGGTGCACACCCCTGGTACGCTACTGCAAGCAATCACTGTTAAGCTGGGGCTAGGTGTCTTCGTGGCAGATGTTCCAGCGGCAATCAAGGAAGGTGGCATGCAGATCGAAGTCAGCATCTCCTGGCAAAGCAGGAACAAGATACGTGACTGGGGGAGGCGTTTCGTTGCCATTTGGGGACTAGCCAGGTCGACCTGGGGCATTTTAGAGTCTGCTCGACAATCGCCCAGTCCCAGTGAGGGTATGTCGAGCTGCCCCGGAGGCAGTAACGTTCGACCCATAGTGGAGTTTCGACAATAAGTCACCTAAAGTACACTAGTGTCAAAAGTCACCTGAAATATAATAGTATCAAAAGTCAGCCAAACTACACTAGCAGTCGGGAAGGACCGTAAATTATTTGACAGTTTCCCTCAGCCGGGCGTCGATAAAGAAGCAGCTAAAGTAAAACAGGTCGATTAGTCATCTAAAGTTAAACAGAAGCAATAAGTCACCTGTAGTAAACTAGGTGGGCTTCGCGGCAGTTCCCACGGCTGGGCGTCGAATTCGGTTGCGAAGAAATCGGAGGGCGCCGACAAAAAGGCAGCTGAAGTAAAACAGATGAATTAGTCATCTAAAGTAAACTAGTAGCCAAAAGTCAGCCAAAGTAAAATAGTTTACAGACAGTTCTTGTAAACTAGTATACCAAAGTGGAAGATTATAGCCAAACTTTGAAAAGATCCCTAAACCGCGACAGTGCCCCAGTCAGTCGCACTGCGGCCGTATAGCAGCAGTAAAAGTGAGGCAACCTGATAGCGGTGCAACAAGACTGATGACCATGTGTATAAAAATTCCGCGAAATTTTGAATGGGCATAACTGAGGAACGGTAGGTCCTAGATCAACTCTGATGTAGTTTTCCGACTCAGCGGTCTAAACTACATCCAGTTAGTCGCACCCCGGCCATATAGCAGCAATAAAACTGAGGCAGCCTGATAGCGGGTGCAACAAGACTGACGACCATGTGTATAAAGAAACTGTGAATGGGCATAACTCGGGAACGGTAGGTCGTAGACCAATTCGTGATGTCATTTTTGGACTCAGCGGTCAAAACTGCATCTAACAGCTTGGCGCTGAGCATGTTAGTCACTTTCAATATAATGTAACAGCAGTTGGCAAATGTAATGAAGCTCACACTTGGACGCGAATAACTCGTGAACCAGACCGAATCTAGACAAACCGAGTTCAGATTCGTAATCAGCGAGTAAAACTGTATAAGAATAACTGGTCTGTTAATAATTTTGAGCAAAAAAATTTTGACGTCTGTCTTCAAATCGCCAAACAGGGGGGGGGCTGACCCCTGGAAAGTGCATCCGAAACATGTTAATTTTGTTTGGCCATCAGTGCTGCATCCGTTCTGGCAGAATTCCCAGGACGCCGCATCTATGAGAGAAGTTATGACGATTTTCTGGAAAAAAATGATGTCGTAATTACCGAAAATTTCGTAGTTTTTGGAGAATATCTCGCTAACCGTGTATGATCTGGAAACGCGAGTATAAGAAAATGAAAGCCCATCCAAAACTCTACAAAACAATGTGGAAGTGGAAACTGTACGTTAAGAAACAAGTGAATGGTGTTCGTTTGAATAAAAGTCGAAAAATGGCCCGAAAAGTGGCTGGTGACCCAACTTTGAGGGGGTACAGCTCAGGTTCTAGGGGGTCCCCGATGTTCAAACATTCACCGTTGGTGTTCGTTTGGTACCTATTTTAACATATTTGGATACCAGCCAGATCGGAGAAAAAAGTTGCTTGAACATCCTAAGTTGACTTTCTCGCAAAATGCATGTTAAGCGGGCCGATTTTCAGAAGGCTGTATCTCGGGATTGGAGCGTCAAATCCACTAATCCTTTGGGGCCGAAAGACAACTCATAAGTATGTATTAGTGTACCAACTTACAGCTCTCTGGGCCAAAGTTTCAATTTTGGGGTCTGAATACTGAGACTCGATCGGTTCAGAGACCGACTCTTAATACTTTTTATATTTGTAAGAAACCTGGTTGGGTCGCTGCCATACATGTAACAGGTCATCCGCCGATGGGGGGAGGGGGGTTGGGGGGTCTGGCGCAGACATGGGCTAGCATTTCGGCTGAGGGGGGGGCAGAATTTTCAATTCCTGAGGGGGGCTGAGGGGGGTAGGAGCGGTTGAGGGGGGGCTGAGGGGGTGGTAAGCCAAAAAGTCCGATTTTTGGCTAAAATCAAGGTTTTTTGCTTATTTTTGCTCAAAATAAGCTAAAATAAGCTATTCTGAGCTCATTTACACCTAATCCAGGCATATTTTTATCATAATTTTCTATACAAAATTCTTCCAAAAAATTCCTGAGGGGGGTAGCGGCCGGCTGAGGGGAGGTAGGTCAGAGCCTGAGGGAATGCCAACCCCCCTCAGCCTCCCCCTTTGCCCATGTCTGGTCTGGAGCCGGCCGGGGGGGGGGGTCTGAGCCAAAATTTTGGGAGAGGGGTAGGGCAGTAAAAAACGCTCAAAAATCGAAAACATCGCAATTTTTGGGCTAAAAATCGCTAGTTTGGGCTGAAATACAGCTAAAAAGTGCTGGTTTGCAGGGATTTCGGCAATTTTTGTGTCTGAAATTGTAAAAAATTGCAAAAATTTACTCAAAAAATCACTTGCCAGAAAAATCGGAGGGGGGGTCGACGAAATCGTCTCGGGGGGGGGGGGGCATCCGGGGGTCTGGCCTAAGTCTGGTGGGGGCAGACCCCCCTGTTACATGTATGGTCGCTGCCCAACCATAACGAAGCAACGTGCGAATGTGAACAAAACCTGAAAACCCAATACCAATACCTGAGCCTCCCAATACTTCTGTGAACAAGTACATTACAGTGGTGTACACAGCATTTTTTGTAGTGGGATTAAATATTTAGGGGGTCTGGGAGAGAAATTTTTAAAAAAATTAGCTTTTACAAAAGCATTTAGAAGCCATTTTGAGCGTAAAATTAGCAGAAATTTACAGTTTTAGTACTTATTAATTCGTAATTCAGTCGTGTATCTTGCTTCTGGTGAACTTTTTTTCCTAACTCGGCCGGAAAAATCCGGAGGGGGGATGAGACCTCGGGGGGGGGGGGGGTCCCCCCGAAAAAAGGCCAAAAACGCCTATTGTGCCTTAAATCCGACAGGGGCCGGGGGGTAAGGGGGTATACCCCTCCCCCTCGGTCGGCCATACCCCCTCGGCCGGCTTTTCGCCCCGAGGTCTCAACCCCCTACCCCCCTCCGGATTTTTCCGGCCCATGTATGCCTTAAATAAGCAAAAATTTCCTCCCTCCGGGAGGGGGGTGGGTGGGGGAGGGGGGTATGGCCGGCCGAGGGGGGATATGGCCGACCGAGGGGGAGGGGTATTTCCCCCCCCCTTACCCCCCGGCCCATGTATGGCCGGAAAGGGTGTGCATATCAGATACCACCCCAATAGCCCTGGGTAGGGTACTAGTTCTTCGATAACATTAGAAATGGCATCATTTTTAAGCATACATGGGACGGGGTAAGAGGGGGTTTGCCCCCTCGCCGACCTTTACCCCCTACAGAAAATTTTACCTCCGAGGTCTCCAGAGCCCTCCGGATTTCTCCGGCCCATGTATGTCTGTGAGGACAGAGAAATTAATTACTGGTGTGCCGCCAGAAGGAAGGATGACACTAAGAAATTTTACTAACCTTTAGTTGATTAGATACATGTAACAGCAACAGGTCATCCGCCGAAGGGGGAGGGGGGTTGTGGGGTCTGGCGCCGGCCGGGGGGTTAGAGCCAAAATTTTGGGACGGGGTTGGGCACTAAAAAGGCTCAGAAATCTAAAAAAAATCGCAATTTTTGGCTAAAATTCGTCAAAAATCGTTAATTTGGGCTGAAACACAGCTAAAAAGTGCTGTTTTTGCAGGCGATTTTGGCAATCTTTGTGTCTGAAATTTGCTCAAAAATATACTTGCCAGAAAAATCGGAGGGGGGGTCGGCGAAATCGTCTCGGGGGGGGGGGGGGGCCATCAGAAGGGGCTGGCCAAAGTCGGGTGGGGGGGGGAAAGAACAGGTATTATGGTTGATTAACGAAAAAACAGCTTTCTAAACCAAATCTTAACCTTTCGGTAGTTGTATAGTTTCCGTGCGTAAAATCAGAAATAAGTAATAATTATATATAGCCATTTTTACTGATCATAATTAATTATTAATCAATAAGTTTTACAGTTTTACATTATTTTTTGGCAAAATTCCAAAATTTTCAAAATCGTCCAGATGTAGTCATCTTATATACCATTTGAAAGCGCTCCACCTAAGGAGTCCAATGATCGCAATAAAAGCATAGAGCACGCTCTGTGTGACCTGTTTTGCCAAATATAAAAAGTACTCCTAGAGAGATGACGCATCAGTATAGGGTACGCTCCCCCTAAAATTAGGATTAAGTCTATATACGTATCATTATTATTTACTTCTGATTTTACGCCAGAAAACTATACATTTACCACCTCTTCGATTTTTTTCTGACTTCCAAGAACGCATTCAAAAAGGACGTGTTTTGAGGGCAAAAATTAACAATTTTTTAAAGCACTGCTTATATATACAGCAATGACTAAATTTTCCAAAATGACCATACACGAAATTCCCTGACCATTTTTAAATTCCCTGACCTGACCTGTACGAACCCTGATTGATTCGTTTGCTTTTTTTAGCTAAAAATTTGAAAAAATTTGAACTTTCCCCATGTTCCTTACCTCTTGCAGATAAGTACTCGTCAAAGTTTTCGCTCTTCTCCAACTGAAAACTTCCTAGAAACCGCTCGGGAAGGCCAGTTCCTTCCGCCATAGCAATGCTTTAACAAATGCTTTAACAAAAAAAGCCAAATAAATAAAAAACATCAAAAATGACGAAGAAAGAGGTAATATCGAATCGGCGCTGGGGGAATCGGCGCTCGGCGCTCGGCGAGAAAATACGGTAGCGCTAATGCGGGAAAAGCTTGCGCTTGGGCTAAAATATGGAATTATACACCAGTAACCAGCTGCGCGAGTATAACATGTTCCCCCTCTACATAATACAGACGGCCTTAAGGCGGATTTATACTTCTGCCATCATTATGGCATGGCACTGGCCAATAGGCGGTGTTTTTTGACAGAATTTTTCTTCCTACCTTCACCGCAAAGGGGGTGTACCCACCCTACACCCCCGTGGATCGCCACTGGCTAAAAGTGCTAAAAGACTATACGGTACTTGTTCAGAATAAATAAAGACGTAATGTTTTTCTGACGTGCAAATACAATGTACATTTTAGGAACTAAAATGATCTATTTGTACCTACTGTAACACACCTGTCTAACGTTGAGTTGGTAACATTTACTTGGCTGAACGAATCGGATAAACTGAATTCAGTGGGTGAAGCTAAGTTTTCTGCTGAACGCGCTTTAGCTTCCAACATTTTCACTGGAGAAATCAAGTTAAGCACACTGTCATCTCTAAAAAAATGATATGCACTACTTCTACAGTCTGCACTTAACGCCGTTTATGGTACCCCTACCCATGACCATGGGTGCCGGTACCATGTACGTATGCATGGGTGTGTCACGGGAAGTAGTCGACACAAAGCCCAACACAGGCCGTCGAAAGTCAGCAATGGCAAGTAGATAAATGGGGACCAAACCTTAGCTGTCTTGCACACACTGACAGCAAAAGGGGAGGGTTGTTGTTAAGGAGGCTGCCGGACCTTGTGTCTCTTCCTGCTCTATAGCAGTTGGCTACTCCGAGTCCGAAAGGACAAAAAGTTACAACAACAACAAATGTATGGCATGAAATATGAATGAAGTGGTACCATATATGGCACCGGTACAGGTACCAATTCGAAGGTAAAGGTACCATATATGGTGCTACTAGCCTAGGTACCGGTATATAAAAAGGTGCCAGTACCATAAACGGCGTTAGTGTCTGAGTGTTATACACATACAAGTCAAATACAATGTAGACAGCAATAATTTATCTCATGACGATGGAAACGCCTATCATCACTACTTCAAAACTTGTGAACAAAACCGGGCTAGGTGTAGCTGGGGGAATCAGGGAACGTCAGAAATGGACTATATATTAATTAAGTTTCTTATGAGTATATGCCTCCGGAACGTGCCCTATACTGATGCGTTCCTCTAGGGGTGTTTTTATATTTGGAAAACAGGCCCTCCGGAGCGTGCCTACAAGAGTATACTGATGCGTCTCTAGGGGTTCTTTTATATTTGGCGAAACTGGCCCGGGGGCGTGCCCTACGCTGATGTAGTGATCATTAGACTCGTCAGGCGAAGGGCTTTCAAATGATATATAGCATGCCCACTTGGAAATTTTGGAATTTTGGCAAAAAAATAATCGATAACAGATATTTATCGATAAAACTTGTTAATTTATAATTAATTATGATTATTAAAAACATTAATTTCTGCTTGGGATATGTTGCTGATTTTCCCCCTAGCTACACCTGGTCCCAAAACCGTCTTTACCTTGTTGCCGCCTCAGTAGCTTTGTTAGGCGTGCTACTAGTAACCATCGCAGCATAATTATGCTCGACATCGATTTCGTCGTCAATGTATAGCACTGTTTAATTCATCTTTATTTGATTTACGGACAGAAAAATGCCTAGTAGGTGATAAAAAGCCGTTCCTCTAGAACGGAATGGATCTAAGGCAGCTGTGAAGTTATTATCGGTCTATCCCCTCACTGATGTGGACATTAGAAACTACTGCGGCTTCTGAAGAGTTCGAATCCTTGAATTCAGTCGAGTCCTTGAAGGGTTCTTGATCTATCTTGCGTAGTATATGTAGACTCCAAGTAGATGAGACTTTACTTGGGTTAGACAGGTTATAGTAAAGGGGCTAACAAACACAACACAATACAACAGTTTCGTATACCAACACTACACAAGAAGATCCTTTCTACAGGAAGTGTCTAATACATAGACATGCTACAGTAGCGGACACATCAGTTCTTTACAGTGTATATTGCAAATCAGAAATAATCGTGAGGCAATCCTTCGCACAACGAGAAATTTCGAAAATAATGCGTTTAGAATTTAAATTTCGCGCTGGCTATGGTACCTTAGATGTTCACGCAACAGAAGAATTTAGATTTCCCGCTTCTTAGTATTTTAGATGTTCACGCACCAACTCAAAAATTAGCGCCGAGCGCCGATTCCCCCAGCGCCGATTCGATATTACCAAGAAAGACATCCTTTTCTGGTAATATGGAATAGGACCCACCACCAGCCAATTCCCCAATGCGTTGTTGGGCTCGCACCCCGCCTTTCGACCGTAGTTTAAATCTGCAAACATTGAGGCACATAAACATCTTGTTTTTCAGCTGACGACAGCATCATGACGTCAACACGCCGGGCACTCTCCTAGTGACCGGCACCCAGCAGCATGGCTAGGAGGAGTGGTTGGTAGTGAAAGAAGGGCAAAGTCCGAGATCACGAATCACGGGCGTCGCGAAATGGACCGCGAGTCTGATCGTAGGCGAAAGGCACATCGGATCGGATGCAGGGGGTCTAGGCAAAGTTTGCAAATCGCACGCACGGTCCTGCACGCATGCACAGTTCAGTCTAGGTTCATGGCACAAACTTCTCTGTGCATAAGTGGCTCGGGGGCTAGGAGGACCTACCAAAGGGAGGTTGACGCTAATTTCCAACACAACTGCGGTCGTAAGCCCAAAAAAGCGACACTTACGACAATATTCTGAGTGATTGACAAACAACATGGGGAATTCACTAATGCCTGTGATTCCACTCTCTTTTAGCGCAGCAGTTACGAAGGGTGATAGGGTGAGATCTTATTGGATACGATGTGTGTTTAGATGAACAAGTGGAACTCAATCTCAATGTACACATGCGTCATCTTGTTTTCGGAGTGTCTTCGGGAATTTGAAGTTTTCGAAGTTGACATTATTTGAAGTTGCATTTTTTCAAATTGCGTTGCAATTTACATTGTTCTTCTTATTAAGCTTTAGTATATCTGTTCAATGCAGGTGGCTTCGGCAAAGTTGGCAAATCGCACATGCACCCACGCACAGTTCAGTCTAACTTCAAGACACAAACTTCGCTGCAGAAGGCTTAGGCAGAAGTCGCTGGGGGGTGGCCCTACCAAAGGGAGGTTGTCGCAAATTTTCGACACAACTGCGGACAAGAGTCGTAGCCCAAAAAGCGATGATTACGGCAATATTTCTGAGCCATTGACAAGCAACCGAGGGATTTTACCAGAGCTGTTTGTTTTCCGGAAAAAACTTAAGCCGATTTTTTCGTTATTTTTCAGTTTTTTTCGTTTTTTTTCCAAAAGTTATTTTCCAAGATAACAGAAAAAATTTTTTAACAATCGCTTTTTATTACAGAATTCAAAGAAAAAGCGTGAGTTTTATTTCAAAATGCACTAATTTCATCTTTTAGAGTTTTAATTTTATTTTAAAACAACAAAAATACAATAATAAAAGTTGCTTGAAAATGGTATCGGTATTTTTGCAAAAACAACTAAGTTATGCCATGGAAATACTTGTAAGGCTTTTATTAACCTAAATTCAAAGCATTTGAAGCGAATTTAACCGGTTATTGTGCCTATTTCCTTTAAAAACTTGCTTGAGTTTTTTCTGCACTTTCAGTTTGACTTGTTTGACTTGTTTATTTGACAGGAAAAAAACAAAGAATGAACTGTTAGAATAACCAGCATACTGTCTGTAGCATGCCGCTAGATGACAGGAGGGCTGGGCCGATCGACCGGCTCAAGGGCCCTCCCCCTCAAAAAACTTGATAGATCAACTGCGGCCAATTTAGTACGAAAGTTTTGGAGTGATGAAGCATTTACAACGTCTCTAGGTAAGTTGTTCCAAATTGGAACAACTCGACTCGCGAAGAAGTTTTTGCGCAGTTCTAGACGAGTATGCATAACGTATATCTTAAAGTTATGCCCCCTAGTGCCCCTGGTTGGTGCCCAGGTAAAAAAGTCTTCCACCGACAAGTCCACCATGCCACTGACCATCTTAAAGACCATAATTAAGTCTCGCACAATTCGACGTTCCTCTAATGATTTCATTTTCAGGAGAGCTAGACGCTTGGGATATGTGTAGCCTGACATCCCTGGCAGGCGCCGGGTAAACAATTTCTGGACCCTCTCAACCAAATCAATATCACCCAGAGAATATGGATTCCAGACCTCAGACGCGTACTCTAGTTTTTTCCGAGCCCCTAAGAAAAAACCGGTTTTTTTTTCGGGGAAAAAAAGGGAGGAAAAATACCAACCCAGCAGCCCAAAGAAAGAAAACTAAAATAGTTGAAGAACATGACTGTAGCGTAGCTTCATTGGTGCTGTACGTATGCAAATTTTCAGTTGCGTTCTGAGCGAGGATGGCGTGCAGACGATTTGGTGTCTGTTCGGCGGGTTTCGTGCTTATGTTCTTCCTGTCGCACATTTCGTTTTTCATTTACGTCGGAATTTTCTGTAACTATCTGTTGATTGATCAGGTGACATTCTCTGTTCGAGCATTCTACGCTATTTTGTGGCAATTCTTCTGGTCAATGACTGTTTGGTGTTTGATTACCGTCGTTTTTAGCCCTCTGAGGGTGAGTAGATACTTCTTAATCATCTATTTTAGTCAGGAAGCTTCCAGGTTCCGTCAAGTCGGTATCGTTTCTCAACGCCGGTGAATGAACGCTTGAATGATGTTCGAACCAGCCGGGAATTGGAGGCGATCTTGGTTGAGTTTTGTCTGGAGAACCAACTCAAAGTCACCTATCATTGTCGAGAAGAGGAGGGCTGTGAGCCATTCAAATGCGTCTACTTCTGCCCCAAGTGCCGAGCGATTCTTCCCGACCGAAGTATGCACTGCGATGGTTGCGATGTAAGTGAGACACGTTTCTTCGACCACATAGACTACTGTCTAACAAAGTTTAGACCTGCGTTTTGTTGTGCGACCACCACTGTGGCTTTTTCGGCATTTGCGTAAACCATAACAACATAAAAGCTCTTCACTTGTTGCTCTTCTACCTCTGCTGCATCGGTCTGACCACGCTTTGCACTGTCACCCCTCATCTGCGCACTTTCTGGTTGCAGGCGTTGAAGTTGGGCGACCCGTCGGTGCCGGTGCGTTTTGTTTTCCACTTCTTTCAAGAACTCGTACAGATCTAATCTACTTATGACTGACTGACTGACTGACTGACTGACTGACTACCAAAATTTCACCGACGAACATATGGTGCGTAAAACTTTAGAATATACTGTTCGCTGTGAGCTGTACCTCACTGACTGTACTCAATCTCGGTCTCTGCGCTACAACTGCGGCAGCTGGGGTTACTCTTGGATATATGAGCCGACAAACAGCCAAAAACCAGCCTTGCGTCAAGTTCTACTGCGAGCGAAATGTCTACGATTTGGGCAGTTGGAAACTGAACTGGAAACAGTATTTTGGGACAAACCCTTTGCTCTGGCTCTTTCCCATACATACGACTCCTGGAGATGGCTACAGCTTCCCTGTCAATCCAACGGATCATTGAATAGCATCGTTCGTAAATAAACATGTATGTACATTAGTCTAAAGTGATCTTGCTTGATTCGATCCTCTATTGGCTCTCCGTATACTGCCGTTCAGCAATGCTTTTGCAATTTCATTAAGCTTGTGAGTACGTACGGTTAGTCATTCTTTTGAGACAAATAGGCTTGAAAGCTTTCCTGCTCCAATTGTGTTCAGTCTAGAAAGCTGAAGATACGGTTGAGTACCGCAAATGGACACGAGATGCTGTCGCGCAATAATATATTTCCAAAGCCGTGCGCAGTTTCCACGGTAACGGCAAAGTTAACGAGATCGGTAGACTCAGTAATTTAGCTCCTCAGAAATCTAAACGTTTCCCTCGTATCACTGAGCTTGTTCATCGGCCTACGTGGTAAAACGGCTGCTTGTCAGGTCAAGTTGCGTCTGCCAGCGGTGGCATGGGCTCCGGTGCCAGCAAGGACCAGGCTGACAGAGAGGCTGTCCAGCGCAACAAAGACATCGACAAGGACATCTTTGACAACAGACGAGCAGACGCTCAGACCGTTAAACTTCTTTTACTGGGTAAGATACAGAGTGCTGTGACGCCCACGTAGTTAGTACATGCAGTCGCTTGTTTAGGTGGCGCTGAATCGGGCAAAAGCACAATCGCAAAGCAAATGAAGTAGACTGGATAATTATGAGACTGTGCTGTGATTGCCAATTTTCAGAATAATTCATTTGAACGGTTTCGAGGAAAGCGAGATAATCAATTTCCGCTTTCTAATACTTACTAACATCGTCGAAGGATTGCGAAAACTCGTAACAGGAGCTGAACAGCTGCAGATTGGATTCGACTCTGCCACTGAGGTGTTTTACTCACTTTGAGATCTGTAAAAATAATAGAAAGTTTAGGAGAATGTAGAGAGATTTTTCGCTGCTGCCAACAAAGGCCTGATTGAGAGCGACTCAATTATACTTTGTAAAAGTATCTGGCAGAGCAGTTCTATTCAAGAATGTTTCTCTCGCAAAGATGAATTTCAGCTGGGCGACAACGTAGAACAGTAAGTTTCATCACGGAACAATTTGTAATCAACCGTATCGATTTCAGTTTCATGAGAAGTTTGGATCGGATTGCATCTCCTAAATTTGTGCCGAATGAAATGGACATTCTATTCTGCAGAGTGGCTACAACCGGAGTGAATGAAATTAAATTTCCGTATAAACAGAAAACATTCAGGTAAAGCTGTCTTGTACGTACAATCACATGCACTCTGTACTTTACTCTGTTACACATTTTTGCTTTCGCTATTTGCCTCCATTCATCTGCCTACAATTTTCAGGATTTGTAAAAAAAAACATGTGCACAAAACTTTGGCGACTACTAAAGTTGGCATCGCAGCTAGAGCTAGGGTCCCCAAATTTCGGATTTTCCGAAATTTCCAAATTTGACAGTGATTTCTGAATTTCTAATATTTTCCGAATTTTCCGAAAAGTGTAATTTTTCGGAAAATTGCGTTAAACAATAAATATAATCCCAGAAGCCTTAAACAGGGTTTCAGAGCCCTAATTTCATAGTACTTCATCGAAGATCGCAGTGGTGGTCTGTGAATCATGTATGGTAGGCTGGATAATTGAAGTTGTGTTGCCACGAGTCGGAAAGCAGCGAATGACAGAGGTCGAATGTAGACTTGATGCGATAGTGTGGTGGGTGAGGGGACAAGACCGCAGCGGGACCAGACCGCACCCGTACCGCGTTACGCCGGTGATGCGGTGCTGCGAAAGGCTGCGATGCTGCGAACTTTAGTATCGCCCGAAACTTTCCATCCATAATGTTTTTTTTCAAATTTCTCGGTTAAACAGTGCCACATAGGCATTTTGCCAAGTAGATTTGACTTTTCAAATGCAAATGTCTGATTGGTTGAGGTTAATCGATGTGGGAGGCCAGAAGTCTGAGCGGAGGAAGTGGATTCATTGTTTTGAGGACGTCACAGCCATCATGTTCGTAGCGGCACTCTCTGGCTACGACCAAGTGCTGGAGGAAGACAGCAACCAGGCAAGTTACGTAGTCGAAACACACCGACTGATTCAAAAGAATTGCTTTGCACTACGCTGTATATTCACCGTTACCGTTGGTTATGATCAATCTAGAAACCTGCTTTTTCGACAGCAAAAGTATCTTGATTAGGTCTACTGTAGCTGAATTTGTTTGATTCTCTGACTGACTTCTGAACATGATTCTGATTTGCTTGCAGAATCGCATGGATGACGCAGTAACACTGTTCAATGATGTTTACAACAATGAATACTTCAAGAAGTCATCCGCTATACTGTTTTTGAACAAGAAAGACGTGTTTGAGAAGAAAATAACAAAAATTCCGCTTAAAGTTTGCTTCTCTGAGTACAAAGGTTGGTTTGCGGTTGAACTTTTAAGATCAAGTATTTGCATGGGCCAGTTGTCAAAATCTCGAACTTTCTTAGTTTATTTTTTGTTTTTGAGTTCCACTGTCCTTTCGGAGAGCTCAGGACATCCCTCCCTTTTTTCACAGCTCTGGTGGGTGAGTCGATTGTACCGGAAAGAAAATCTGTTTCAAGAGAGTGAGTCGGGCCTCAATTTGGGGGGTGGGTAACCCGTTGACCCCGTACAAGTACAATTACGACTAAGTAGTTTCAAGCTTACAGAAAGCTACTGGTCACCTCATAAACATGGAATATGTGTTGCCTAATTTGGTTACTGTATCGGTTAAGGTTCAAACACGTTCGCTGAAGCAGGAGAGTATATCAAAGAGAAGTTTTTGGAGGGGAAAACAGACACAGCGGGTGGTCAAAAGTCGAGACAAGTGTACACACATTTCACCAATGCAACCGACACCGGCAATGTCGATGTGGTATTTACGGCATCAGCTGACGTTGTATTAAAGAAAAATCTGGGTGCTGTCGGCGTCTACTGACACAATGTACGTGACATTCAATTTTTGATTGGTCAGCTGTGCTGTACGTGTATGTGTCTGTGCCTCGCTAAGGACCGGATGTGAAGAAAATTTAAACTACATAGTGCTTTCCTCATCTTTGAACAGAGATGCGTTTCGTGTTGCACATGAAATGTGTACTGAGCTGGCTCCTAGAATTTGGAATACCGATAAGAAAAGTTGGGTACGTACAGACAGTATGTTCTGTTTCTGTACGTCTGTGACATCAGTTTTCCTGGAGTGTTTAAAAGGGTATCTGCATTATGAACAAACCGTCCTTAGGACGCATAATAAGCAGCACCTTAGTCATCAACCGGCATCAATACAGTACATCAGCTTTAGTTTCGCCACAGGTAAATGGCGCATTATCATGCAGTTTTAGCTTCGTATCGGTTTTCGCAAATTTTCAGGGCTTGTCATTTTTTTATAGCAAATTGCGGCGGCGCTGGCTTAGTGTTTTCACTCGCTGCCGTGTTCACTGCGCCCTGGTATCTTTGATGAGACACGAGAGACACCAGCAGTCTGACTGAGACTAAAACGTCACGAAGACCAACTCAGGCCACCGAAAGCTGGTGATGACAAGTATGTAGATAAATGGGCACCATCGTCTGGTATGGTTGAGTGAAGACAAATGGTAGAGGGGAGATTTTTTATCTACACTAGAAAACTTTGTACTGCGTGGGAGTAGTCGGCATTCGGCACGTACGCATTTGCACAGTAGACGGAAAGCGAAATTAGACTTAGAGTCAGTTGGTTTGTTGAGATAGCATGAATGAGAAGGGGCCATCTGAATAACAAAAAACAGCGCTGTTTTTCGGGGTCACATTCCACTCCCCGTGTTGGTGCAGTTGGGCGGACTAAGTCAAAAACTAGATCACCTCACTTTTCTGTTGATTTTATTCGATCTGACTTTGCAACGTTTCCAAAACCGGCTCTCACTCGCAATTGCCCCTGACTCTCCGGCATTGTGTTCGAATTTGCTCAGCCACAAAGATCCTCTGCATTGCCAAGTCTCTGGCATCGGTCCAATCAAAGTGCAATTGTCTAAATGTAACACTAAACTGCGCAACCGATGACCTCATGTTCTTGAACAGTCTGCTGGCCGTATTACTGGTCTCAAACAAATCCTGCACCAGCCCGCGTCTCACCAGTCTTGACGCCAACGGTGCGCTACTCTACTGCTGTCCGCGACTCAGAGTGCAAATTAGTTTGCTACCTAATTCACCCATGACTGAGATTTCCTGTTGCTTGAGGTTTAGTGGCGACCGATTGTCAGCGGAACAGTGTGCCGTTCCCCCTACGGCTAGGACAAAGCGAAGCAGCGCGGTACGTATGTGTATCTTTTGTTTTGCATGCAAAAGTAAAAAAAAGAGCTGTTTGATAGACATGTAAAGCTAACATCGATCGCAATCGCCCCTCTGCCAAAGTTATCCTTTGTGGTCGTCGACTGACAGCCTGCATCGACCATGTTTGCTGGTCAGAAAACATGGAAATCTGTCCACCTTCCGGAAGTGCGCCAATTATTCTGCAGAAACTAAGTGCATTTTGTCAGTTTCAGCACGAACTGTTTATTTGGGACGCCGGAAAAGGAGTAGACGCAGCAGCAGGTTGTATGATAGGTGAGAGTTGACGTAATTGAAGATAATTTCAGAGTACGTCACCTGAACTCTAAACGACGGGGGGTGTGCAATCGATGTTGCAGCAGAACTGGTTGCAGTTGGAACGACCTCAAGATTTACTGCTGCCAGAAACGGTCCAAAACTACACTAAATTTACACTGACTAAGTGCATAGGACGCCGTTTCTCATATTGTATTCACTCACGAAAGGCTTGCTGCATAGTCAACCATCCTAAATATTGAATTCTAAATTAGTTTGACAAAACTATATCGGTCATTGTACATACTGTGTTCTCTTAAAATATGAGACCATTGACACAAACAAAACAAGTAAACACCAAAATTAGTAGATAACAACTATCGGACAGTTTGGTTCTCTAATAAAGCGAATTGTTGTTATTGTAACTTTTTGTCCTTTCGGACTAGGAGTAGCCAACTAATATAGAGCAGGAAGAGACACAAGGTCTGGCAGCCTCCTGAACAACAACCCTCCCCTTTTGCTGTCGGTGTTGTCAAGACAGCGCCGGTTTGGTCCCCATTTATCTACTTGTCATTGCTGACCTTCGACGGCCTGGGTAACGGACAATGAAATGTAACGGAACTACTGTTATTTAAATATATTAATATTAAAATAAAACTATTATTAATAGTGCCATTTTAATAGTATTAAATCTATATTAATATTAAAATAGAGGGCCTACTATTATATTAAATTAAATTAAAAATACAAAGCGGGGCTGAATATTAAAATTTATTTTTAATAGTATTTTAATAGCATTTTAATAGTTTCACCTTGTTTGACAATGAAGGAGTTACCTACAATACTAGAATTTAAATCAGAATTTTACCTCAGAAAATGATAAAAATTGAAGGTGTCTGACAGCCCTCTGAATCTCGTATCTTGGAAACTGTGGAACTTTTCTCAGTAATAGGCGTGAATGGCAAAAGGACCTTAATCTACTCAATAACCTATGTAACAGTGTTTTCCTTTCAAAAATGTCTCTATAACTATGCATCAATATTTTCACAGGTCATCTGCGGAAGGGGGCGGGGTTGGTGGGTCTGGCGCCGGCCGGGGGGTCTGAGCCCACATTTTGGGAGGGGGGTTGAGCACTAAAAACGCACAAAAACCGCAAAAAAATCGCAGTTTCTCAGCTAAAATCGTCAAGAATCACTATTTTGGGCCGAAATACAGCAAAAAAGTGCTGTTTTACAGGCGATTTTGGCAATTTTTTGTGTCTGAAATTGCAGAAAAACGCAAAAATTTGCTCAAAAAATTACTTGCCAGAAAAATCGGAATGGGGGTTGGAAAAGTCGTCTCAAGGGAGGGGTCCCCATCCGGGGGGTCTGGCCTAACTCGAGTGGGGGGCAGACCCCCAGGCTCCTCTGTTACATGTATGCTTAAAACCACGTTCAGACAAAGTCATTTTAAAAAGAATGGTCATGAACTTACAGAGAAAAATGCTTCCAAGTTGGATCTCTGATTAAATTTTCAACTTAGACTAGCAATTTCAAGCAAAAGATGTTGTTTCACCAATTAGCTAAAGTGTGTCAAAAACTTTTTAAGTTCATTTTAGAATCTGCTATTAAAATGCTATTAAAATACTATTAAAATTGATATTTAATAGTATTAATATTAAATCTAAATTAAAATTAACAGGGGACTATTATATTAATATCAAAATTAAAATTAAAATCGGCTAGTTCTATTATATTAATATTAAATTAAAATAAAATTTCACTATTAAAATAACAGTAAACGGAACGGTTCCCATCCGAATAATTTTTAGTATTTCAATGAAAAGTCGATGTTTTTATACACAGTAGTTTGATTCCACTCAAACCGACTATCCGAATCCAGAGACATCATTGCATGCGTTAGGCTCGTTTTACAGTCGGCGACTGGTTCTCTCTGTGTAAAAGCATATCAACTTTAAAATAATTATCTGTCAGAAAAACGAAGGGCAATAGTCACGTAAGCTTCAGTTGACCAGGAAGTGGCTAAAAAGAAAAAACAGCTTGCATGTACGTCATCGGTAACGCATTCAATTACTGTAATTGACATGCGTTGACGCCGATCTCAGATCAGGTCCAGTTGAATGTTTAACCGTAACGAAATGCAGGTGAATCTTGTCTTCTTGGCGTGTCTACTGGCAGCTGCTGCTGCGCTCGTATGCTACGAGACCCAGGTATACTGCCCTCGTTTCGTTAATTCAGTAAGCACACCGCGTATAAGGGGGCGTGCAAAAATTACGTAATGGTATTTTTGCCCATTTTCGGACCCCCCCCTCCCCCCGGATAATCCCCCGTAATAATTTTCTTACCCCCCTCCCCTAATTACGTAATAATTTGGCTACCCCCCCCCCCCCGAAATTTCAATTTTTTGAAGCGATAGAGCCGAAAAGATCGAGTCGATAAGTGGTATACCCTTATAAACTCTTATCACACAGATGTCAAAAGTCACTGTTGCCATTTAGCATTTGAAAAATTGGAAAGCCTTGACTTTAAACGTAGCTATTCTCTACTAATCTAAGCGTCCATCTAAGTGAAATTGAGAAAATGTAAGCCCAATGGCTTCAAATCGAGACTACATGTACATGTAGTGTACGTAAAAACAATTAAAATTGTGACCACTTAGTGATTTCTGCACTTTAAAAAAATTACGTAATGAAGTCGTCAACCCCCCCTCCCCCCACCGTAATGATTAGTAATCTTTTGGCGAACCCCCTCCCCCCTCATGCCATTACGTAATTTTTGCACGCCCCCTAATCAGTGCTACGGCTTCGTAATCTGACGTACACATGTGGGTGGACAGACGCGCAAACCTTCAACCACGAGTACAGTATGTAACCTGCCAAAGCGTCCTTATCTGCACTAGCGCGGGGTACGTTTTGGTGTACGCACATAGTTACAGCGAGACGACAGCAGGATCAAAACCAAATCAAACCGGTGGAGCTACTGTGCGATTACAAGCAGCAGTCTCAACGGACTGTTCCACAAATCAGCAATCCGGCTATTCGGTGAAGACGACGGTAAGAAAATAAACAGCTGGTAACACATCTGATCAATATGAACTGAACCAAGCGTTCCAAGCTAAGTTTCAGTTTTGAAGTGTGAATAGGACAAAGACCAAAATTTGATCGACTCTCAAACAAGACTTCTAATGCCTCGATTTTAGTCATCGATAACACACAACTGTTTGACAGAGTATTCGCTGAGAACGTACACGAGGGCAACAAATCTTACGAAATTCTGTCAACTTGTATTTTTGAGGTGATGCGTATGTTTGTATGTACAAAAAAACAGTAACCTACAAAAACTATTTAGCGGTACGTGACCGAATTGGACCAGAAGCCGTCGTTCATGTTGCGCTGTGTCTGTAAAACGGACCTTTGCAACAACGCAACCAACTATGAAGAGTTCTTCCAGAATCTCAGCAATTGAACTCACCACCCGTTCGAATCGGTTCTGAAGCTGGATGATACCGTTGAACTTGTCAAACCCTATCTGTGTTAGTCGGCCTGCCTGCCCAGCGCGACTAATTTGTAATAAAAGTTATCATACGCTGTTCTGTTTATAATAGGCCAATTTCTGAAGCCCAATCCTCAGTAGTGAGAATGTCAACTTTCTTCTGCAGGTAATGAATTCATGAATGAGATCAAATCAAATTAGCTGGTTAGCAATACATTCACAGAAAACTACGAAATTGCCGTAAACAGCCACTCCGTTTTTTTTCGAAAAATCTTTATAACTTTTTGTGCAAAGGCCCTGTCAAGCTAATGTTTTAACCATACATGTAGTTGGGGGGAATGGGGGGGTATTTCCCCCAGGCCCGATTTCTGGGGGGGAATTTTTTGAAACCCTATTTTGGGTTTGTAAACCTGCAAACAGGGTTCCAGAAGCCCTGATTAGGGTTTCAGAAACCCAACTTGGGTTCCAGAGCCCTAGTTTGGGTTTCAAAAACCCTAAATAGGGTTCCGGAACCCTGTTTTGGGTTTCAAAAACCCTAAATAGGGTTCCGAAACCCTGTTTTGGGTTACTGAAACCCTAAATAGGGTTCCGGAACCCTAATTTGGATTACTGAAACCCTAATTTGGGTTTCTGAAACCCTAAATAGGGTTCCGGAACCCTATTTTGGGTTTCAGTAACCGAAATTAGGGTTTCAGTAACCCAAATTAGGGTTCCGGAACCCTATTTAGGGTTTCAGAAACCCAAATTAGGGTTTCAGTAATCCAAATTAGGGTTCCGGCGGAACCCTATTTAGGGTTTCAGTAACCTAAAACAGGGTTTCGGAACCCTATTTAGGGTTTTTGAAACCCAAAACAGGGTTCCGGAACCCTATTTAGGGTTTTTGAAACCCAAACTAGGGCTCTGGAACCCAAGTTGGGTTTCTGAAATCCTAATCAGGGCTTCTGGAACCCTAATTTGGGTTTCTGGAGGGCCGAAATAGGGTTCCGGAACCCTAATTTGGGTTTAAAAATCTCTAAAGAAGGTTCCAGAAATGCATTTTAACTGTATTATGTCAAATAAAATGGGTCTTTTTGCACGTTTTAAAGCAAAATTAGCTTTTTTTGCACATTTTAAATTAAAAATAACGTTTTTTCCACGTTTTACAGCAAAAATAGGGTTTTAAACGGAATTTTTGCACTTCAGACAGGATTTTTACCCCATTTTTAGTCCTCAAAACCCTGTTTTGAGCCCAAAAAAAGGTCGCTGAAACCCACTTTTGGACACAAAAAAAGGTCACTGAAAACCCCCTTTGGGCATAGCCCTGAAACCCTATTTTGGATCAGAAAAATTCCCCCCCCCCAGCCGAAAACTCAGCTACATGTATGGTTTAACAAAAGTTATGTTGTTGCCACTCAGTCGCAAGTTATGTACCTCTGAAGTTTCATTAAGAAACATACCGTGACAAGCCATATTCCTGAGATAAATGTTCAGCATTCATGCATTTCTGAAGGGAACCTTTTGTCAGTCAATAGTGTACCCGACCTATTTTGACCCGCAGAGTTAAAAAATGGCTATAAGTGCTGGTTTTTGAGATTATTTTTGAGTAGTATTTTTGAGTATATTTATTTTTGAGGTTTTTGAACATTAATGCAAATTTGGTTTGAACAGTAATATCTAAAAATTGAAAAACAGTAGAGAAAAAATTTGATGGCTCTGTTGTACCTTACATGCGACTGAATTGAGTCACCTTTCAAACGACATGTTATAACAAGCGCGGTCGTTTTCTTCCCAAATCATAAAAATGCCCATGTCTTCAAAACTAGGCAACGTAGAGAGAAAATAGTTATTTTCGGGATTAGCAGCAAAAACTACATAAGAAAAACTGCTTTGTACCCAGGTTTATGGTCATGCTGCTAATGTTTTAACAAAAGTTATGCATGAGTAGGACAAACAAAATGAGCGCATTAAAGTGTGCTGTTTTGGGGAACAAGGGCGGCGTGTTTTGACCTCTCAAAGGTGTTCGAAAAAAATATTTTCCGCAAAGCTTAGTAGTTAGCATACTGTACGATGCAGTTTTGTGTGCTGAGTTCGAAAATGCATTCAGTTTAGCTGGATTCGCTCTGGATCGGGAGAAATTTGCGTTCAAAATTGTGACCGGTTCAAAAAATCGCCAGAAATATGAAAAGCGACTGAATTACGAAATATTAAGTACCAAAACTGTTAATTTATGCTAATTTTACGCCTAAAACTGCTTCTAAACGCTTTCTGAACGACTAATTTTTCAAAATTTTCTCGCACTGCTTGGGCAGCGGCCCAACCAGCCTCCTAAAAATTTTAATTGCAGTGCCAAAAATCTTGTGTACACAACTAGAATGTACCTGTCCACTGAAATGAAATTTTTGCCCCAGCTACGCAAGTATTGGGTATTGGGGTATTGGGGGTCTCAGGTATTGGGGTATTGGGTTTTTTAGGTATTGTTCGCACTCTACTCGCTAGCATGACCATAAACCGCGGTACAAAGCAGTTTTTCTTATGTAGTTTTTGCTGCTGATCCTGAAAATAACAATATTTTCTCAACCAACGTTTGACCCACACTCTACCTTTTTAACAGTGAAACTATCAAGAAGAAAGAGACCGAAAGCGTTTCATAGTATATAGCCAGTGAGTGGCAGTCAGTGAGCTTTGTCAGTGGAGTGTGTGTAGGTGGGCGGTCGTTTCTCAACAAACGAGTCTATTCCTTCTTGACAGTCTCTCAGTCGTAAATTCTCCACCATCACTCGTTCAGCCGACCTATAACAAGCTTATTCGACCTACAGCTGCATAGGCCCGAAACACACCTGTATGCATCTTTTCTAGTCATTTCTACTTGCATGTAGAAGAACAACTTTCCCATGGAGACAACCGGTTTGCTGTAGGAAGCGATCTTTCTGGCAACGTTCATCGCTTCTTCACTCACTTTGTCTTCAGGCACCAGTCGACTCACCAGACCAGCTCTGTACGCCTCTGAAAGACTCGGTAGCACGGTCAACAGCCCATCACTCGCAAGCACAGAGTGTCCTTCCTACCGACATACGTACATGCAGAGTTGAAAAATAAGACAAGAAAAGAAAGATTATGGCATCAGCGTTCTGGACAGTAAGACACCCGGTACTTACTTAGAGCAGAGAGCTAGTACCAGCGGCACTGATTTCATCTCCTGTCAGCAGCATGTCCAGAGCCACCTTACGAGGCAGCGCTCTCGCTACAGCCACACCGGGGGTAGAGCAGAATAGTCCTGCTGCCCGTATACTCAAACAGAACCTATATCCATAGCAGCTGCTCAACCACCGAAACTAACCCTGGAGTAGAAAAACGGCAGTTGTCCGCAGCTACAACAATGTCGCACGAGGCCACTAACTGACAACCGGCTGCTGCTGCTATCCCTTTCACCTCTGCTATCACAGGCACAGGCGTATCCTGCAATCTTTTATCAGTCATTAGATTGGGCTAACTAACCAAACTAGTTCCAATCCAGATGAGAACCATTTCAAGGAGATCGTACCTGAACAAAGGACATCATCTTTGTACATCTGTCAAACACCTTGGCATGGTATGAAAGACCCGTTTCAGTGCGCTGAAACCAGAACACAATAACTAAAGAGCCGCAGATCAATATACCAATTCCCTCAAATCGTGACCAGCAGAAAATATAGGCGGCTGAGCAGCTAAAATGATAGCTCGTGTGGCACTCTCTGCTGCACATTTTTGTAATTTGTCATCAAGTTCTTCTATCAACTTCAGAGACATGGCGTTGCTGCAATCAACTCTGTGGATAGGTCATGAAAATCCGCACATACCCTTTTTTGCGATTATTTAGAAGGAGACGATGGATGGCACCATCGTCATAACTTTCTTGCAGCACAAGACCAGCAGATGATTGACACCATCTAAGCCCCAACCGCCCACACACCTGCCATCCTGTCCGTCTGGCAACAACTCTAATTGGCAACATCTGGAGAAATCTAACTTGCAAGATAGAACGCAAATACCAAACTCTGTAGGTACTGCACAACCACATACTGTATCTGTATCTCATACTTGAGTGAGAAGAGAACATACGTGGGCCGGGGGTGTGGGGGTATACTCCTCCCCCTCGCCGGCCAATACCCCCGTCGGCCGGCCATACCCCCTCCCCCATTGATCCCCCTCCCGGAGGGAGAAAATTCGCTTATTTAAGGCAAAATAGGCGTTTTTTGGCCTTTTTTTCGGGACCCCCCCCCCCCCCCGAGGTCTCCATACCCCTCCGGATTTTTCCGCCTCATGTATGAGTGAAAATACGTCTATGTACGTGGGCAGTCAACGATAAAGTTCAAATGAACTAACAGGGTTAAGAGATGTACAGTATCTGGTGACGGATATATGGAATCGCAACCGGTACCATACAATGTTGTTGTTTCCCTGACCTAACTGTTCTAGATTATCACAGTGCTTCTTTATTTAGGCAGTATAGCGAATGTATTTAAATACTACCACCCATACATGTAACAGGTCATCCACCGATGGGGGGAGGGGGGGTTGGGGGGGGGTCTGGCGCCGGCCGGGGGGGGGGTCTGAGCCAAAATTTTGGGGGAGGGGGGTGGGCACTAAAAAACGCTCAAAAATCGAGAAAAATCGCAATTTTTGGCCTAAAAATCGCCAAAAATCGCTAATTTGGGCTGAAATACAGCTAAAAAGTGCTGTTTTGCAGGCGATTTTGGCAATTTTTGTGTGTGGAAGTGTAAAAAATTGCAAAAATTTGCTCGAAAATTTACTTGCCAGAAAAATCGGAGGGGGGGGTCGGTGAAATCGTCTCGGGGGGGGGGGGGGGGGTCCCCATCCGGGGGGGGTCTGGCCTAAGTCGGGTGGGGGGCCGACCCCCCCAGACCCCCCTGTTACATGTATGCTACCACCCTACTTTAGGTATATCTGCTTATTCGCAGAATTGTCGTTACTCTTTTTGGGTTAGGTGTAGCTGGGGGGGACCAGGGAAGGTCAGAAATGGACTATATATTAATTAATTAACTTTCTCATGACTATACGACTGCGGAACGTGAAAAAAATAATCCATAATCGATATTTATCGATAGAACTCGTTAATTTATAATTAATTATGATAATTAAACACATTAATTTCTGTTTGGGATCGGTTCCTGATTTCCCCTCCTCAGCTACACCTGATCGAACCCTTTTTTACTTGTTTGTGTGCAGACACTAGAGTGCGAACAATACCTCAAAAACCCAATACCCAATACCAATACCCGAGACCCCCAATACCCAATACTTGCGTAGCTGAGCGAAAAATTTCATTTCAGTGGACAGGTACACTCATGTTGTGTACACAAGATTTTTGGCACTGCAATTACTGGCGCTGCCCAAGCAGGGCGAGAAAATTTTGAAAAATTCGCCTTTCAGAAAGCATTTAGAAGCCGTTTTAGGCGTAAAATTAGCAGAAATTAACAGTTTTGGTACTTAATATTTCGTAATTCAGTCGTGTTTCTTACTTCCGGCGATTTTTTCCTAACTCGGCCAGATATTGTGTGCACCACCGCGGTAGCCATGGGTACGGTGCTAGTACATTACGGTGACATTAGAAATGTCACCATTTTTATTTTAGATAAGAACAGAGAAATTAATTACTGGTGTAGCGCTTAGAAAAGAGTACACTTTCGGAAATTCTACTAACGTTTAATTGATTAGGCCGTCCATAAACGATGACATTCCAGAGGGGGAGGGGGTCGGCTGAAATGCGACGGCAGACGACACACCAGGAGGGGAGGGGTTAGCAAAAAACGACGTCGATTTTTTCGGAATTTTAGAGAACTTTGATTGCATTATTTTCAATTTAAGTACATTCTGTCAAAGGTTTCTACAATGCAGAAAAGCTTCCCAGAGTGGTTGTAGGGATTTATTCTATTGATTGCGCAGTATGCTAACAAGAAAACAAGACAGTTCTGGATGTACTGCACTTTTAACGGTGGGGGGGGGGGGGGTAAACCGAAAATGACGTCATCTTAGGGGGAGGGGTTTCCTAGAAAGGACGCAAGGCTATTTTGGGGAAGGGGGCTCCGAAAAATTGGGATTTTGGAACGACATCGTTTATGGACGGCTCCTTAACGCGAAAACAGCTTACTAAACCGAATCATCGATCAACTTTTGCGATTTTTTCAGATGAATTTTTCAGGTCAACATCGATTTTCTCTATTTTTAATTGTCCAATTTAGTATTGGGTATTGGGGGGTAAAAAGCCCAATACCCAATACCTGGAAAACACCCCAATACACCCAATACCCAATACCAGTTCGCACTCTAGCAGACACAGCACAAAATACCCCTATTTTTGACGGTGCCACTTATTCACCTTGCCAGAAAGTAAAAATTGCTACAGATTTGAACCACTTGCGCCAGAACGTTGTCCTTCTTGGGGATATATAATATAATCTCGTCAGAGATTTATAACTTTTTTGAATTCAAAGGTGGGGAGATCACTTGAATTGCAAATTTTAAACACAGACCACCGAATGTGGTATCAAACGACTGCTCACGATCTCCTGATTATTACTTTACACATCAACTTCTAATTACTGCATGCTATATTCAGCTTTACCTCAGATACGTGTTTTGGTCTCGGAACAAGTTCTGGAAACGTGCGCACCCTAATTGTAAATCTTTAATAAATATGACCGAATGCGGTATCAAACAACTGCTTATGACTTCTACATTATTGTTTTACACATCAGCCGATTCACAAGGACGGTGGCCCCTTTTAAATAACGAAAAATGCGTCACGACGACCTCCACTAACTAAAACAATCGTAGCATTTGAGTCCTCCGACAGATATGTGTGCCCAAGAGCATATATAGGTAGATATGATGACAATTTGCCATCGATTAAGCATAAATATATCGGTGTTCTTCCAAGTCCCAGGACGGTGGCTCTTTTTAAACGAAAATCATCACGATGAAAAAAATACAAAAAAAGTTTTCTCAGTCATCTCAGATAGCTACCAATTTTACTATGTGAGTAGGCCTACCACAGATGCATATTTCGGCACATTTACTTTCAGAGATCCTTGAATTGAATAACAAATTAAACAAACGGAAAAATAAAAATGCGCGATTTCGACTACTCCAACATCTGTAGCATTCGAGTCTGCCAACAGATACGTCTGCTCAAGTGCATCTGGGTAGATATGACGATTTGCTATTGATTAAGCATAAACATAACAATATTCGTCCAAGCCTATGGACGGTGGCCCATTTTTAACAATAAACAATTTGAAAATGTTCAAAAATGATCTACACCGAAAACACTAATCGGCGCAAGTAGTGATTTCCCTATCAAAGGAAAAGGAACAAACAAAAAACTAAGTAGGCCCATTGCGTAGATCAGTGTTTTAAGTGTAGACAATTTTTGGTCCAATTTTGGTTTGAAACTGGCCACCGTGCTGGGGTTTTGGCGAAAGTTCTCCAGTGCTTAATCGATGGTGAATTGTTATATCTAATCTCCTCATGGCGTTCCTGCGGGGCCGTAGCCCCTGCGTTAGGCTACACTACTGGCCCATCACGCACACGCACACCCAGCCCCTTCCTTTGCTGCCTTCACCATACACGCTCGTTGTCAGTCTTATGCACATACACATTACACATTGAAAATTCCTATATTGTGTATTTGATCAACAAAACTCGATGAAATTTCAAATTTCATGAAATTTCTATGTTTTTGCTGCAGTAATAAACCGTAGAGATATCCTCATAAAGCCTTAAAACGGCCTTACTAACTCAATTTCAAAGCTATCCAAGATTTCAAGCAGCGGACATTGAGAGATTTGATTTTTCTAGCATTTCTGGCTCAATATCTACCAAAAATTGCATTTTCAGCCCAATACACATACACAAATATACACAAAACACACATTGTTTTGTTGAATGTGTATACTCAAATTACCATTACAGTTGACACCAGGAATACGCTAGTCTTATGGTAACGTACGATAGACGACGTGTCTATGGCAACAGAAATGACAGCGGAGGAAGTTCATCGTACCTACACTAGTCCTGGCATCTCCTAATGCAAAAGCTTTTGATGTAGAAACAGTGGGAGGACGAAACGTCAAACAGAAGACCTAAAGCAAACAAAACATCCAGACATTATTCTGAGAACGTGCAAAAACTCACGGAGAACAAAGACGAATAGCAAAAACCGATACATCGACATCACACAAAGAAACGTGCACACGTACACATAAGCAGGTTGAAGTTATACATTCGATTATTATCTATGTCATATATGTAGCTGGGTTTTCGGCTGGGGGGGGGGGGGTTCCAGATCCCAAATAGGGTTTCAGCACTATTTCCAAAGGGGGTTTCAGCGACCTTTTTTTTGGTGTCCAAAAGTGGGTTTCAGCGACCTTTTTTTGGGCTCAAAACAAAACAGGGTTTCTGTTAAAAATCCTGTCAGAAGTGCGAAAATGCCCTTTAAAACCCTATTTATTGTTTTAAAACGTGCAGAAAATCCTATTTTTTATCAAAAACATGCAAAAAACTGTATTTTGCTTTAAAACGCGCCAAAAAAGCTCTATTTTATTCGACATAATACAGCTAAAGTGCATTTCTGGAACCATATTTAGAAGTTTTGAAAGCCAAATTAGGGCTCTGAGACCTAAATTAGAGTTCTGGAACCCTATTTAGGGCCTCTGAAACCCTATTTACAGCTTTTGAAACCCTAGTTATGGTTCCAAAACCCTGTTTTGGGTCTCTGAAACCCAAACTAAAGTTCCGGAACTCTATTTTGGGCCGCCAGAAACGGAAATTAGGGCACCGGAACCCTATTTCGGGCTTCAGAAACCTCAGTTAGAGTTTCAGAGTCCCAAATTAGGGTTCCGGAACCCTATTTTGGGGCTCAAGAAACCCTATTTAGGCTCTCTGAAACCCAAAATAGGGTTCCGGAACCCTATTTAGGGCTTCAGAAACGCAAATTAGAGTTTCAGAGACCCAAATTAGGGTTCCGGAACCCTATTTAGGGCTTCAGAAACCCAAATTAGAGTTTCAGAGACCCAAATTAGGGTTCCGGAACCCTATTTAAGGTTTCAGTAACCGAAATTAGGGTTTCAATAACCCAAATTAGGGTTCCGGAACCCTATTTAGGGTTTCAGAAACCCAAATTAGGGTTTCAGTAACCCAAAACAGGGTTTCGGAACCCTATTTAGGGTTTTTGAAACCCAAAACAGGGTTCTGGAACCCTATTTAGGGTTTTTGAAACCCAAACTAGGGCTCTCAAATTAGAGTTTCAGAGACCCAAATTAGGGTTGCGGAACCCTATTTAGGGCTTCAGAAACCCAAATTAGAGTTTCAGGGACCCAAATTAGGGCTACAGAACCCTATTTTGGGCTCAAGAAACCCTGTTTAGGCTTTCAGAGACCCAGATTAGGGTTCCGGAACCCTATTTAGGGCTTCAGAAACCCTAATTAGAGTTTCAGAAACACAAATTTGGGTTCCGGAACCCTATTTAGGGCTTTTGAAATCCTAAATTACGGTTTATAAGTATTGAAACCCTGAAATTTAGCAGTTTTTAACCCAAAATAGGGTTTCAGAACCCCCCAAAATCCGGCTCGGGGGGGTTGCCGAAAATCGGGCTTGGGGGGCTAAACCCCGCCAAACCCCCCCCCCCCAACTACATGTATGATTTATGTACTGTACAGTGTGCTGAAAGAGGACATACAGTAGTAGATATCACTGGGTTTTCTCTGGTGGGCAAGTTTTAAAGGTCCCAGGATGGTACCAACACCAAATTTTAGAATTTAACTTACAAATATCCCTATGCATGACAGGCAAGTTGGATTTCTCTTACCACAGCAGACTTTGGAGTGGAAGACATCTCCATGTCCACGGTTGAGCCGTAGGCCTGTTTAATACGCAGGCCCACGCATGAGTACTACTGCTTCTGTAATTGGTTAAATTAGGATCACATTTAGGTTGCAGGCAGCTTTGCTATCTACTGACGGACGGCGGCGTTTCTCGTTCTTCTATGTTTTTAGAATTAATGAGTTTGTCGGGCGGGAAGAAGATGAATGATCAATGAACCTGTTCTAATTATCATGGAGTTAGTTTGAAGCCCATTAGCGACCGACCTTCTGTGATTAATTATATGGAATTTGCGGACGTAGGACGGGACAGAATCACTTTGTCTTGTCTGGCCTCTATTAGGACACACTTGCCTGGAATGTGCGCTGTTTACTAGGTTGCAGTAAGTTATCTAGTATTGCATAGCGCGTAAATTTTTGAGTAAGTACGTCTAGCAGCCCGGTTCATAGCGCTGTTTACGTAGTACGTAAGCGGCTTTCGTACCTTGTCAATGGTCCGACTTCGATTTACTCTTTCTGCACTGAAAATCAAACAATACAAGGTGTCCCACGTTTGCCCTTCGCGACTTCATCGGCCACTGCTGCTGCAGTGCTGAATGAAGACGACCCTAATCGTCTCGTAGGATTTGTCAGTGGTTTTTGGAACAGAAAGATCACGACCATCAGTTTTCAGATCGAACCCTCTGGTCTGAAGAGCCGTAGTTTTTTAAGCTGACTGGGTGGGCCACTTTGAAAATCACTGTTATAAACACAATGGCCCGGTTGGCGAAACTCTCGCAAGTTGCGATAACGCAAGTCTCGCGAAGGCTCGCGTCTTGGCCACGGGTAGTTTACACTATTCCGTATGTCACGGCGGCCCCGGCACCCGTGGAAGCGGTGTGTTTGTGGGTTCGAAACCTGTCGAGGCGATGGGATGGGAAGTAGTGACACAAAGCCCAAACCAGGCCGTCGAAAGTCAGCAATGGCAAGTAGATAAATGGGGACCAAACCGACGCTGTCTTGCACCCACCGACAGCAAAATGGGAGGGTTGTTGTTTTAAGGAGGCTGCCTGACCTTGTCTCTTCCTGTTCGATAGCAGTTGGCTACTCCTAGTCTGAAAGGACAAAAAGTTACAACAACCAGCAACAAGTTAGTTTGGGGTCTTTTTATCACAAACAATCGATGTAAAATGCGTTGATGCCGTCCTCAGCTTTCCACTACACTTGGACACGTTTAAAATTCAACAAAATACGGACTGGTGCTCTTTAAAATATTTTAGATTAAGTTGACAGCGCACTCTTGTAACTTTATGGAACGCCTCTGGCTCTCGCTGGATCTCCGATGATCGGAACGACTTGTGAGAGCGCCAATTTTTCATGCAACGGTCCGGCACTGGCGATGGCCAACTTACGAGACACTTGTGAGAGCAGCGGCCACTTCGAAAGTTTCATGCAACTGGCCCGTCTTACGGATATTCACGGCCTTCTAGTAGATTTTAAACAATCAAGTGGGTTGCATCCAGGGCTGTTGGGTCGGTTTTATTTCCTGGTTTTTTCGCTTTTTTCCGGAAAACCGGTTTTCTTCCTAGGGGCTCGGAAAAAAACTAAAATGCGGAAAAAAACTCAAGCAAGTTTTTAAAGGAAATAGGCACAACAACTAGTTAAAGTCGCTTCAAATGCTTTGAATTTACGTTAATACAAGCCTTACAAGCATTTTCCTGGCATAACTTAGCTGTTTTTGGCAAAAAATACCGATACCATTTTCAGGCAACTTTTATTATTGTATTTTTGTTGTTTTAAAATCAAATTACTACTCTAAAAGATGAAATTAGTGCGTTTCGTAATAAAACTCACGCTATTTCGTTGAATTCTGCAATAAAAAGCGATTGTTAAAAAATTTATCTGTCACCTCGGAAAATAACTTTTGGAAAAAAACCGGAAAAAACTGAAAGAAACCGGCTTGAGTTTTTTTCCGGAAAACAAACAGCCCTGGTTGCATCTTCGTAAATCGCGCCACAGAAAATCAGTCCCAGTTCAAACGTGCGACCAAATGCTAATTACTAAACCGCGCGGCTCACACAAAAACTGTTTTAAACACGAATTTCTCTAATTCTTCATGAAATCAAGTGCGGTTCTTTGCGTAATTTATCGCATCC
The DNA here is from genome assembly GCA_030248155.1 of Sabatieria punctata. Lineage (NCBI taxonomy): Eukaryota > Metazoa > Nematoda > Chromadorea > Araeolaimida > Comesomatidae > Sabatieria > Sabatieria punctata. The sequence continues at coordinate 53,160 of JASANB010006998.1, forward strand.
GGTCATGATATCGCCGTTTTAGCATAAACATTTTCTGTAGCGCGCGAGTTATTCAAATATATTGCCCATAACTAAAAATGGTACCAAGTGCGCCATAGAAAAGTCCTTCGCAGGCGGCTGTTATTAAATCGCATTTTCCTAATTTTTAATGAAATCGAATGCGGTTTTTTGCCTGAATTGTCATATGCAGTCATGCTATCGGCCCTTTTAGCATATTTTCGTTGTCGTAGCGCGAATTATTAAAAATGGTCGCACCTACCTACCTGTATGTAGATAGTTTAGTGTATAAAGAAACTGTGTACGTTTAAGGGATTCGTACAGCTGAGTGGGGCGTGCTACTTTATTCGATTAGCGGAAATTGCTTCTTTGAAAGTGTAATGAAGAGACTGGCTCTGCTGTAGTATGCTATAGGGTCGGTGTTTGTTTCAACAAAATCACAGGCTTCTCGCTATAGATATGTTCACGGGCGGGCAGGGTTCGCCAAAATGTTTAGTGGCGCGAGGTCTTCTACATGGAGTAGGCAATTCAGTCGGTTTTATCACCATTTTCTGCTCCTGTATTCTGAACGTTAAAATAAACTCAAACTGAAAATGGCCTTTGCGCCCGGCCGGGGGAGCGGGTTCGATTTTTCAAGCGGATGACCGGCCGGCCGAGACCAATGTGGTGCACTTTTTAACTAGGTAACTAGGTATACCTAGTATTATGTAGTTAATTTTCGGGAGAGTACTCAGTATTACTTTAGTTTCTGGGCACTCTGTTGTACCCAGTTTTTTGCCTACAGTAGTTTGAAATCCAAAGCACTAGGTAAATCTAGGTAAAAGAAGCTTACCTAGCTTGATATTTTTAGTTTTACCTGGCTTTTTCAGTGAAAAAATCTAAAATTACAGAGGACCAGACCATAAACTTGCGACTTTTTTGGTATATAGATTCCAAAAATTTACTTGAAATGTGACAGATTTCGTGAACTTTAACTCCACTACCTTCATAATTGTTCAATTAAATACGAAAAATTATTTTTTTACTTTTAGCGTCTTAGGTATATCTAAAATCTGTCCAAAAAAGGAGCGACCTGTTGGTTTTTTGCGAATAACTGTTTACGGAGGCATTGGAGCGACTTAGGCCTTAGATCAAAGTTGTAGAGGAGCTCGAGCTCTTGCCCATGGTTCACACTATTCTGCGCACCTTCCGCTCTAAACACTAATTTTCGCAACGTAAAAACAGGCTTTTTCCTAATCACGATACTGTTGCATGCGTATGCGCATTACGCATATCATTACGCAAAGTACGCATTGCATTTCAGAATGCGTATACGCATACGCATACGCATACGCATTTGAATTTTATTACGCAATATTATTACGCATTCTGCCAAAAGTTTGCATATTTTTGCGTAATGCGTATTGCATCTGAAAAATAGCTACCTTTTCTAATGTCTTGCAAAAAAATTACTTCAAGTTGTTACGAAATGGTTATTTTTCAGGTTTCAGTGTGAGGTGAGGTGAGGGTACCAGGAATTTTCTGAGATAATTTGAAGCTTCAACTAAGTTTTGCTTGCTACTATTTAAAAAAGAGGCTAAGTTTTGAGAGGAAAGGAAACCTGTGACAATTTTGGGAGGGGAGTTGGGCACTAAGATACGCTCACAAATCGAAAAAAATGGCATTTTCAGGCTAAAAATCGTAAAAAATGCTAATTTGGGCTGAAATATGTACAGCTAAAAGGTGCTCTTTTACAGGCGATTTTGGAAATTTCTCTGTCTGAAATTGCAAAAATTGCAAAAATTAGCTCAAAAGATTACTTACCAGAAAAATCGGAGGGGGTCGGAAAAATCGTCTTGGAGGGGTCCCCATCGGGGCAGACCCGCAGACCCCCTGTTTGTTACATGTGTGCTGTAGATATAATGCAATTCTTTGAGGTCAGGCATTTATCATAAAACCTCAAGCAGTCTCAAAAAACTTGGATTGTTGGATACCTAAACAACATACTGTAGAGCCAAAAAAGCTGTTCAGTGAAATTTCTGAATGTTTCTGAGATTACGCATTACGCATACGCAATACGCAAAATACGCATTAGTTTTTGCAATGCGTATACGCAAACTCATACGCATTTGTAATTGGAATGCGTATACGCATACGCATACGCATTTGAAAAATCCGGTATTAAACAACAGTAAATCACGATGAAAAGTAGCTGAGTCAGAATTATATATACGTAAATGTATGTATATACGTAGGAAGGAATATAAACTGTTGTCCACGGATGGATAAGAGGGTAGGATTTTGTCAGAACAAACTAAGTCCAAGGAGTAATAATCGTACCAAAAATCTTTAAATTCAGTGCAAAATTGACGGAATGGCCGCCATTCAAATTCAAAGTTATTCTGAAAACTCGAAAAGAAGAAGCCAGACGTTCTTTTTTGGCCAACACTAAGGAACGCTAACACGTGACGTGAGTATTCTGTCAGCAATTTTAGAAGAGTGTCACTTTTAAAGCTATAATTATTAGGTAAAAGTCCATTAGTGTTATATGTACATGTTTCTAATCTGCCGGAAAAAATCTTGTCGTATGCAGAACCCATGCCAGCAGGTAATGAAAGCGGTGGGTAGAAGTTATTTCATGCTGGCGGTACCAATCAACCTTCTTAGAGCGCGCAGTCAGCTTGATTAGTTCTCAATTGCCCGCCTGCTATTTGTGCGAGATTAAAGCAGTCAATCGATGTCGGAATTCCTTAAACTGAGCAGCTCAGTTACATTGATAGAGAAAACCTTTTCGGAGTCGATCGTAATCGGTCACAAGTAAACAGTTGGCTGGTCTAGGTTCTGTGGTCACTGAGGCGTGATGAACGGAACTGTGCCTGTCTGCATGAAATACGTTGACCTCCTCAATTCTTATTACCAACGCCGGAGGAATACTGAAGAGTGGACAACCTTTCCAATCGTGCGTGTCGGCTTCGGCCTCGTTTATCTGTTGATTTTCGTAACCGGTGTAGTGGGCAATGGCGGAGTACTGTATGTGTTGGTCAAGACCCACAGACTGACCATTCGCAACTATTTTCTGGTCAATCTTATGTTAGCCGACCTGCTACTCTGCTTCACGGCTGTGCCTGTAACGCCAGTGGTCACTATATGGAAAGAATGGCATCTGGGCCCACTGCTCTGTTACTTTATTCCTTTCGCCCAGGGCACCAGCATTCTGTCGACCTGTTGGAGTTACCTGGCCATTGCTATAGACAAGTACATACACATAATCGACGCCACCAAACGTAAGCTGGCTTATTAATTAAAATATTTTTTGTAGTCAATCCAATCCGACAACATCCAGTTAAGGGAATTAGATGGCTATAGGCTAAAATAGCTCTCTGGCTATAGAAGTGTTTGATTGACGGCTGCACTAGCCGTATGCTAATGACAACTTTGCATGGATTGGGTTGGATTATAACGGCGACTAGGAGCATAAAAGGGCAAAAGAGTTTTCAGCGATGCTAAAGCGAGTTCAAGCAAACACGACGGTGGTGGTGATTTGGGTATTGGCCGGTCTGGTCAACACACCGTACATGCTCAGCTACAGTCACCTGACTGGCCACGAGCTAGTGAGGCCAGGCGAAATAGCTTTCTGCGGTCACTTCTGCATTGAGACGTGGTGGGGGCGCAGAGAGCTGAAGAAAACGTTCGGCACTGTCATTCTGTGCATCCAGTTTGCCATTCCGTTTTCTCTGATCGTCCTTTGCTACTCGCGAATACTGTACCGAGTGCAGCGAGACCTGATTGTCAAGAACCGGCAGTTCAGTCAGAGTCTCAGTCTCAGACAGCAGAATGACGTGTCTCGAATGCAACGCAGAGCTACCTGCATTCTGGTGGCTATGGTGGCTGCTTTTATTTTGGCCTGGCTCCCGCTCACCCTCATGAACATCATGCGCGATTACGGTATGCTCTCATCTCTGTCAATCATACTGTGCCCGATTTGTCCGGTTATTTTATTGGGTGCCGGATTTTTACCGGATATTAATCACAACAATACAACAAGCTGATTTTCAGCTTCCAGCCAGACTTACGGTGGCTGACCCACTCACATAGGGGATTTTCCTTCGAATAGATATTTCTCTGCACCCGTTATAAAGGGACTGTCATGTCCCATTCTAACGTCGGTTCGCATTGCACTGATTAGTGAATATATTTGGATACCGAACAACGATTTCTCTATTAGAAGAGCTTTCCAATATGTAGTAGTACGTACGTTCATACAAGTTTTTTTCAGCCAGCGTGCCCGAATTTCTAGTGACTCAAATATATTTCTTTGGGCTGGTCTCTCACTCGATTGCAATGAGTACGGTAATCTGGAATCCCCTACTGTGTTTCTGGCTCACCTGCGGCATCAAACACAAACCAGAGAGTCGACCAGCAACCGCCAACCTACAAAAGGAGACGCCGCAAACTGATAACAACAGAGCGCGGTACCGCTCAGTAGACCAAGCGCTACCGTTGAATGCGCAACGGCCAACTAACCATATCAACATGCACCATGATACTGCTTTGTTTGAGCCCTTGATCTGTCATCAAAATGCTTGTGTTATTGAAGTCTGAGCTAGAGGTTATACGATATAAAAGGGAAGCGCTTTGCACACTTTTGGTTATGCAGTCAGCGTTAACGCCCATTATGGTACCGGTACTCAGGCTAGTGGCACCATGCGGTACCACCACAGTCCACAAACGTGGAGGACGGAGGTACCATTTATGGTGCCACTAGCCTAGGTACCGGTACCATACATGATGCCGGTCGGTACAATAAACGGCGTTAAGTGCCAGACTGGTATGAGCCGAAAAAAACTAAATCTGCTCAGAGTTGACAATTTTCCCCGATACTACAACTTTTACACGATGTACATGAACCAGTCTTGATTTGAACAGAATGTTGACCAGACTGCATCACAAAGGAATGTGTCTGAAGCGCCCCAGAAAATGCACAGCCTTGTCCTCACTGATCCAGAAGTGGCAGACAAGCAATGCCTGCAGCAATCCCAGCAACACGCCGCCCAACACGTCGGACACGTAGTGACGGCCCAGCATAACACGAGAGACTGCCAATGCAACAGAGAAACAGAGCGCCGCTAGTTTGAGAGGGCCAGGGATTGGAGAGAAGACACTGCAATAGGAATTTCCTACCTTCCAGACAAACCGCCTCCCAACCCAACTTACAGTATGAAGAAGAAAGTGAAAGTGCGCGAGGCGTGGCCCGAGGGAAAAGAGTATTTGTCGGCCACCGGCGCATTGGCTATCATGTCATCTTTGTTGTACGGAGGTCTCGCACGACGCACCAATACTTTCAGCAACCCACTGTCTACCAGATCCAGCAGAAGCGCTGCAAGCACGTACGTACTGTACGTAGAACTGTAATCCTACCTCTTATAACAAGTCCAGATTCGTAGAGCAGAGCAGAGGACATACTGTACTGTCTGCCTTACCAAAACAAAGGTTAGCGTTGAGTTGAATCCATAGTGGTCGAACAGAGAAATAGAAACCGAATGCATTGAAAACAGCCCATGGAATTAAGTGCATGCTCCATTCCATAAGAATGAAGTAATTACGCAATCGTTCCGATTCACCGAGCAAATACAGGCTGCGGCTGAACTCGATATCCCATCTGACCGCTATTTCTACAAGAACGCACATACTAATTCTAATAATATACTTAGACACTACGAAAACAGCACTCTTTTAGCACAATACCTACTCATGATTAGGGGGATTCTACGAACTGATGGAATTTATTTTTTTCAACCGTCGTTCACCAAAAATTCTAATAACCGATAAAATCCAGATTATGATTGTTGATTACATTGAATTGGATTGATTGTCTAGCGGGGCCGTAGCCCCTGCGTTAGGCCACACTGCGGGCCCATCGCGCACGCACACCCACATCCTGTCGTTCCTTCGCTACTAGCTGTCACACATGCTCGGTGTCAGTCTGGGCGGGTCTCAAGCTGTCCCAGTTCCCGTACGTATGTCTCAACATGTGTGGTTGCTATTGTAGCTTTAGGTGCTTAGGCAGCTCCAGTCGGTTCCCATTTACCTACTCGCTGTCACCAGCTTTCGGTGGCCTGGGTTGGGCTTTGTGCCGACCACCAACTCTCTGCGGCAGGAAACTTACCTCGCCGAGTGGATGAACCCACGAGCACAAGCACAGAAACTTTGTGGCCTAAACCACTACACCAACTGTGCTGGAGTTGATTACATTACTTACCATAAAGGTTGTTCATCCCAAAACACCTGGTGAACCCAGGGCCTAAAACTACAACTGAATATGAAGAACTCGAGGACAGGGTAAAAACATTAAATTACGGTACTGACTGACGCTATCAGCAACTAAGCACCATTACGAAACAATCATGTGAACCACGTTTATCTTATCACTCATAACAATTATCACTCAACCAATCCACCAAGAAAAAATAATAAACATAGGAAGAACTGGGAAGCAAGTCACAGTCCACTTCAGGTGGCTACAGCTCCTGTACTGTGCCATTGGGTGTTCGGAGAGGAGTTACCGCAGTCTGTAGACATCCATATCACACGGTCAGTGGGCGCCATTAATTCGTAAAGATTATTATAGGCTCGACTGTATTGGCCTTACAGACGCACTCGTATGTAGATTGTGCATGTGCATACTACTTCATTTTTACGAAATTCACGTGAGGTCGGTCATCAGAATGAACTGGAATTAATTTAGGATGCACCAAGCGAAAGGATTGACTTACGAGGGACTGCTAATTTAGGAGTCTCACTCATCTACGTATGTATGTACGTGTGTGTGTGAGTGGAACCGAAACATCATTATAGCATACGGTAGATAGTAGTAGATGGCACCATAGTTAAGCTGTATTCTTACCATACATGTAACAGGTCATCCGCCGATGGGGGAGGGGGGGTTGGGGGGTCTGGCGCCGGCCGGGGGGGGGGTCTGAGCCAAATTTTTGGGAGGGGTATGGCACTAAAAAACGCTCAAAAATCGAAAAAATCGCTATTTTTGAGCTAAAAATCGCTAATTTGGGCTGAAATACAGCTAAAAGGTGCTGTTTTGCAGGCGATTTTGGCAATTTTTGTGTCTGAAATTGTAAAAAATTGCAAAAATTTGCTCAAAAATTTAATTGCCAGAAAAATCGGAGGGGGGGGGGTCGGCGAAATCGTCTCGGGGGGGGGGGGAGTCTGGCCTAAGTCGGGTGGGGGGCAGACCCCCCAGTTACATGTATGATTCTTACTCGTCTAGAAAGAAATCGCCCGACCACTTTTCTCGAGAGAGACTTGTTTGTAATGTACGCACCAACAACAAACAACACGCCGCGCCACACCTTCCAGGCGGTGTTGCAGGCGGAAGACGTCACGCAAATGTGCCGTGCCCGCTTATAGAAAAGTCGCCAGGCGATTGTTTCTACACGAATATGAATACGTTTTTATCTTATTGAATCCTTTGTTTGTCAGTTGGCATATACGTACGTACGTGACAGGGGAGCGTTTTCCTTACTTCAGGAGTGGGCCGATAAAACAATATTTAGAGGGCGAAGACGAGACACAGCAATTTTACTTACACCAGTTTTGATTCGACTAGTAAAGCTTCTGACCACTGAATTGAGTGCAACCTGTATCACAAAGGAATGTGTCTGAAGCGCCTGAGAAAATGCACAGCCTTGTCCTCACTGATCCAGAAGTGGCAGACAACCAATGCCTGCAGCAATCCCAACAACGCGCCTCCCAACACGTCGGACACGTAGTGACGGCCCAGCATAACACGAGAGACTGCCAATGAGACAGAGTACCCGAGCGACGCTAGTTTGAGAGGGACTGGGATTGGAGAGAAGACGCTGAATCAGAATATACCTACCTTCCAGACCAACCGCCTCCTAACCCAACTTACAGTATGAAGAAGAAAGTGAAAGCGCGAGAGACGTGGCCCGAGGGAAAAGAGTATTTGTCGACCATTGGAGCCTGGATTAACATGTCGTCTTTGTTGTACGGAGGTCTCGGACGACGCACCAATACTTTGAGCAATCCAATGTCTACCAGATCTACCGCAAGAGCTACAATCACTTTTATGTAACAGCAGTAATCCTACCTCATAGCCACACCCTGGTATTATTATAAAAAAATCACATCTTAATACTAATAGAAACGAGCGATTTTTTAAATCTTGGACTCTCCATTTCGAAACCGCCATCTGGCAGGCAAAACCACTTTTCCTCCTCGTCCTGCACCTGCTAAACGTATAGTTGTGGAGTGGGCAAACATGTAACAGAAGAGGTCTGGGGGCTGCCTTCCAGCCGACTTAAGTCAGACCCGCGAGATTTCTTAGATCCCTCAGATTTTCTGGCAAGTAATTTCTACAGCATTTTTTAGAATTTCAGACACTAAAATTGCCAAAATCGCCCTAGGAGGGCGGGGATCGGAAAAGTCGTCTGGGGGTCTGGCCTAAGACGGGTGGGGGCAGACCCTCTGTTAGTTGCATGTACTATGGGCAGGGGCGGAGGGACAAGAGAGTAGAGCAAAACAGTCTTACCAAAACAAAGGTTGGCGTTGAACTGAATCCACAATGGTCTAACAGAGAGCCAGAAGCCACATGCGTTGAGAACAGCCCAGGGGGTAAAAAACATACTGAATTCCAGAGCAACCAAAAATATGTGCAAAACCACCGATTGATCGAGTAAAAACAGGTTACGACTGAGCGCAGCATCCCAACCGACCGCTGTTTCTACAAATTAAACACATCACACACCAAAATTATCCTACAAACAGTCGGTAGATAACAACAGACGTACTGTATATGGTACTGGTTCCATACATAGGGTACTACTTGAAGTTGAACCGGCACCATTACGATTTCAAGGACTACATGTTCTTATTTGCCTGACCGTATAAACAGTACAGTATAGGTAAAAATATCGAGGGGAGCGCGCCAGCGCTCGCCCTCTTAGTTTTTGGGGCGGCCCCCGTAGTTAGGTTAGCTTTTGGGGCCGCCCTCTCCGTACTAGGGCGACGCGCTCGCGCTCCCCTTTATATGTAGGACTTGGGCCCGCGCACATTTTTAAAAATTGAATCTTTAATAACTCTGGAATACAGGGATGTTGAGGGCTTGGGTTTGGTGTGTGGTGAGGCAGGTAGGTTGGTGATGTGTACTGGTAGTTAGGGGTGGATAGCTTTAATTGGCCTTGAGTAATTAGCAATTGAAAAAAAAAGTTTGACTTTTGAGGGGGGGGGGGGCTGGACCATTCCAAAGAATGGTACTTAGCGCGAATTTCTGGGACACTGGTAGGTTGTGGAAGGTAAAGTTTCCCAGGGTCATGATGGGGCAACATTAGGCTTTCTTGTGGTAGGAATTTTTTTTGCATAGGTACCCTGGAGCGTGCAGTAGGAGTGCAGTTGTTGCATAATCGCATTGCCATCGGTGAAGTTCCCTGGGTTTGTTTGTGAATTTGTTGGTTAGTAGCTTGTTAGAAGCAGAAAAATCGGGGCTCGGGGTAGTGAGGGGTGAGATGGAATCGGTTAATAGGTTCAAGAGTTATGGGTCCCCAAAGTTGGTTGGAGCGTCACTTTTTTCGGGAGCGCTGTTTGTTTCACTATGGATTTTGTAAGCGTGTTTTGTTTATTAAAATTTCTTCCGCACCATGGGGAGGTTTTGGCGGGAAATTTGGATTGTTGTAACGTTCTGGCATAGGTGGTTAGATGTAGGATTCGCCCTGCTGTCTCCTTGCGACAATAAATTGAATATGGAGGGGTGTTACCCTTACTTAGGGTACTTTCCATTGTTGTAGCGTTCCCCCAGGAATGATTGATTCTTGTGTAGGGCTAGATGTAGGGTTCGCCCTGCTGTCTCGTTGGCACAATTATTGTGTATGGAGGGGGTGTTACCCTTACTTGGGGTACTTTCCATTGTTGTAGCGTTCCCCCAGGAATGATTGATTCTTGCGTAGGGCTAGATGTAGGGTTCGACCTGCTGTCTCCTTGCAACAATAATTGAATATGGAGGGGGTGTTACCCTTACTTAGGGTACTTTCCATTGTTGTAGCGTTCCCCCAGGAATGATTGATTCTTGTGTAGGGCTAGATGTTGGGTTCGCCCTGCTGTCTCGTTGGCACAATTATTGTGTATGGAGGGGGTGTTGCCCTTACTTGGGGTACTTTCCATTGTTGTAGTGTTTCCCCAGGAATGATTGATTCTTGCGTGGGGCTAGATGTACGGTTCGCCCTGCTGTCTTGTTGGCACAATTATTGTGTATGGAGGGGGTGTTACCCCTACTTGGGGTACTTTCCATTGTTGTAGTGTTCCCCCAGGAATGATTGATTCTTGCGTGGGGCTAGATGTAGGGTTCGCCCTGCTGTCTCGTTGGCACAATTGTTGTGTATGGAGGGGGTGTTACCCTTACTTGGGGTACTTTCCATTGTTGTAGTGTTCCCCCAGGAATGATTGATTCTTGTGTAGGGCTAGATGTCGGGTTCGTCCTGCTGTCTCCTTGCAACAATAATTGAATATGGAGGGGGTGTTACCCTTACTTAGGGTGCTTTCCATTGTTGTACTGTTCCCCCAGGAATGATTGATTGTTGCGTAGGGCTAGCTATTGGGTTCGCCCTCCTGTGTCCTTCCGACAATAATTGAATATGGAGGGGTGTTGCCCTTACTTAGGGTACTTTCCACTGTTGTAGCGTTCCCCCAGGAATGATTTATTCTTGTGTAGGGCTAGATGTAGGCTTCGCTCTGCTGTCTCGTTGGCACAATTATTGTGTATGTAGGGGTGTTACCCTTACTTGGGGTACTTTCCGTTGTTGTAGCGTTCCCCCAGGAATGATTGATTCTTGTGTAGGCCTAGATGTCGGCTTCACCCTGCTGTCTCGTTGGCACAATTATTGTGTATGGAGGGGGTGTTACCCTTACTTGGGGCACTTTGCATTGTTGTAGCATTCCCCCAGGAATGATTGATTCTTGTGTAGGGCTAGATGTAGGGTTCGCCCTGCTGTCTCCCTGCAACAATAATTGAATATGGAGGGGGTGTTACCCTTACTTAGGGTACTTTCCATTGTTGTAGCGTTCCCCCAGGAATAATTGATTATTGTGTAGGGCTAGATGTAGGCTTCACCCTGCTGTCTCATTGGCACAATTATTGTGTATGGAGGGGGTGCTACCCTTACTTGGGGTACTTTCCATTGTAGTAGTGTTCCCCCAGGAATGATTGATTCTTGTGTAGGGCTAGATGTAGGGTTCGTTCTGCTGTCTCGTTGCGACAATAGTTGAATATGGAGTTGTGTTACCCTTACTTAGGGTACTTTCCATTGTTGTAGCGTTCCCCCAGGAGTGATTTATTCTTGTGTAGGGCTAGATGTAGGGTTGGTCCTGCTGTCTTGTTGGCGCAATGATTGAGTATGGAAGGGGTGTTACCCTTACTTAGGGTACTTTCCATTGTTGTAGTGTTCCCCCAGGAATGATTGATTGTGGGGTGGGGCTAGATGTAGAGTTCACCCTGCTGTGTCATTGGCGCAATAATTGAGTATGGAGAGGGTGTTACCCTTAGTTAGGGTACTTTCCATTGTTGTAGTGTTCCCTCTGGAATGATTGATTCTTGTGTAGGGCTAGGTGTATGGTTCACCCTGCTGTCTGTTTGGCACAATGATTCAGTATGGAGGGGGTGTTACTGTTAGTTAGGGTACTTTCCATTGTTGTACTGTTCCCCCAGGAATTATTGATTCTTGCGTGGGGGTAGATGTAGGGTTCGCCCTGCTGTCTCGTTGGCACAATTATTGTGTATGGAGGGGGTGTTGCCCTTACTTGGGGTACTTTCCATTGTTGTAGTGTTCCCCCAGGAATGATTGATTGTTGTGTAGGGCTAGATGTAGGGTTCACCCTGCTGTTTTGTTGGCACAATGATTGATTATGGAGGGGGTGTTACCCTTACTAGGGTACTTTCCATTGTTGTAGTGTTCCCCATGGAATGATTGATTGTTGTGTAGGGCTAGATGTAGGGTTGGCCCTGCTGTGGCGTTGGTAGAATGATTGAGTATGGAGGGGTGTTAACTTTACTTGGGTTAGTTTCCACTCTTGAGCTCTCATTTAGCTCAGTTCAAGTATGATGGTGCTGAGTGGATTGCAAGTGTAGTGTGCAAATTTTGTAACTTTTTAAACCTGCTTTTTAACATAGACGTTATTGTAGTTAAATTGGAGATTTTGATTAGCTGAGTGGGAATATGATAGTGGCACTGGTAATCCATATGCAGTGTCATTCTAGGAGGCAATGTTTTGGCACCACCACTGAACACGCAGATGGAGCGTACGATTTCATCATGTATCAGCCACTTTACGCCCTTTATGGTACTGGCACGATATAAGGTGCCGGTACCTATAGTAAGCCCCCGACGTTTGAGGACTGTCGTAGTACTATAATATATGGTGGCGGGATTCGTCCACTGTGACAGTACGGTACCACTTCATTCAAATTTCGTACCATATAGTATGGTAGTCGTACCATAGGATGCATGTAGGATATATGGTACCGGTACCCATGGTCATGGGTCATGTCGTGCTAGTACCATAAACAGCATAAGCTGCCTCATGGTGTAAGGCCTCTGTGGTGAACGTGGAGGCCGTTGGGCTCTGTAAGCGGCCAGTGCTGATCGGAGCTTCAAGAAGCTAATAAAAGTTTCGGAAATCTCGGCAAAGTTCCACTTTGCCTCGCAAAGTGGCAGGGTGCTTAGTTTTTGGATTACGTACAGTCGAGCATAAAAGGATCGGAAACCTATTTAGGCCTAATGGTGCTTACAGTATGGCCAAGAAATAATCCTATAGTATGAGGGATTCTTCAAAAGCTTACCTTAAATAATCTAACAAAACATTTAAGAGTAAAAAAATTTACGATTGCACTGTCTAATTTTTGAGTAAGAGTAAAGAAGGTGGCCTAAAAACTAAATCCGGCGTTCGGGTCCACCTTTCTGATTCTGTGGTAACAATTTAAAATTGGTGTTGAAATATAGCCGTTTTGTGAATTAACTTGAACGCCGGATTTAGTTTTTAGGCCACCTTCTTTACTCTTACTCAAAAATTAGACAGTGCAATCGTAAATTTTTTTACTCTTAAATGTTTTGTTAGATTATTTAAGGTAAGCTTTTGAAGAATCCCTCATACTATAGGATTATTTCTTGGCCATACTGTAAGCACCATTAGGCCTAAATAGGTTTCCGATCCTTTTATGCTCGACTGTACGTAATCCAAAAACTAAGCACCCTGCCACTTTGCGAGGCAAAGTGGAACTTTGCCGAGATCTTAAAACCTAGGTTACCGTTACATTTAGCGACCACGATATCTAAACTACAAATTCAGAAACTATTCTGATTGTTCGGCCCGCAAAAGTACCAATTATGGTTAGTGTAAAGACAATTTAAACAAAAACCTGCCCGCTTAAAGTGTTTGTTTTGTTCAGTTTAAATTCACGTAAATTCGCTTTCGCTTCGACCGATTTCCAACCGCAAGCAACCGTTCGCGCAGATCAGCTTAAAACTATGGGATAATGCACGCTACAGACGCAAAGCACCAACCAACCCAAAACTCAGCACAAACTACAAAACTTGCCAATTGTTCAAAGAAAAAGTATGTCCTTACCATAAAAACTCTTCATACCAAAAGAACAGGTGAACCAATGACGTTAAAACTATAGCTACAAAGTTGACGACCCCACAAAACACAAAACATTAACAAATTACAGTACTGACTGACGCAATCAGCGACTGAGAAACAGTAAGATATGATAACGTGACGCACATTTATCTTATCATAATTAGTTACTCCATCTACACACAAAAATAATCCAGAGACAAAAAGCGCAAGTCAGTCCACTTTGCGTCGTTTGGTCTCCATATACTGCGCCATGGGGTCGTCAGAGTGAATTTGCCTCAGTCTGTAGGCCTCCATATCATGTTCGGTAGGCGCCTTTACCTCGTAATGACTGTTGTAGGCGCGTTTCCGGTCTCCCAGCTTTATCATCTCTTCAGCGCGTTTGTCGGCCTCAGCTTGTTTGCGCATGGCCTTCTTCAACTCACTCTCCTCCTCTGAGTCACTACTGCTGCTGCTGCTTGAGGATGAGGAGGAAGCTTCTTTCTTTCCTCGCCGTCTCCGACCTTTCTGCTTCTTCTTCTTCTTCTGGCCTTCATTTGACTCTTCACTTTCTTCGTCGCTTGAAGAAGAACTGGATGACGATGACGACTTCGCCTTAGTTTCTGTCTCTAAAAAGTTAACTATAACTGTTACGCCAACAGATGTCTCAATTAAGGCTCTACCGATACGATCTCAGTCGAGAAATGACTAAATGTTCATTTTAAAAACAACATTTGGTCAACCTAAACATATGTTATGGTAATACAGAGGCCGAGGGGTTTACCCCCGCCGGATAAACCGCCCTCAGCGCCCAAACCCCCTCCGAAATTCCGGCGACCTTTTTTGGGAAGGAAAAGCGAAAAATTTTGGTGATACACCTGCCGTCGTAACCAGACATGGGCTAGTATTTCGGTTAGAGTAATAGGTTAAATAAGATCTTCTGAGCCTCGACATACTTTTATTTTATTATAATTTTCTATACAAAATTCTTCCTAAAAATTCCTGAGGGGGCGGCCTGATGAGGGTAGGTCAGAGCTCGAGGGGGACAACTCCCCTTCAACTCCCTTTTGCCAATGTCTAGCATGTCTAGTCGTCGTAACGGCATCGGTACCATGTCGAGAAATCCTTACTAGCTGCAGCAAAAAGTTCAGTTTACTAGAGCTACAACAAACCAATTAAAAAAAGCAAAGTGGTTTCCATACCGGTCTGTTTGACGGTCTCATCCTCAGCGGCTTCCAACTGTTCGGGCGGTTGTTTTGCTTCGGCGGCCAGCGCCGCAATCTTTCCGGCCTCGCCGGAGCAGTAGGAGTTCTTGACAGTAGAGTGACAACACTGATAGCCCCACTGACCCTGCTTCCAGTAGGAGCCCCAGACAGTGGTGTGGTTGTTGTGGTAGAGATCCTCTTCGTAGCGCGACTTTATCATCTGACGCTCCTCTCCTTTCAGCACTTGGCCTTTGCGACTGTACTCGACGTACCGTTCGCTCTGAGCCAGCAGCAGTTCTTTCGGTACGGATTGGAGGTGTTCGGAGCCGCCGTACTTGTCCATGATGGACTGTTTAGCGTCGGTTTTGAACGAATCCTTCTTGTCCTCCAGATTGCGCTGCAGCACTTCCAGCTTGGTCGGCTCTCCCAACGCGTGCACGTCCATCCCCTTCATGCGGGCCTCCCAAGCGAACAGCTGCGCTTTGTTGGCGTCGATCACCTCCCCGGTGTAGCGCACGAAATTCTCGCCACCGAATTTCACCGCTTCGTGCTGAAATTTAAATCAATCGCTGACAAACCGTCACACTCTTTTTTTAGCCGGCGCACGCACACTTGGTGTGCTGCTTTAGGCCACGAAGCCGCTGGGCTCAACGCCGTTCTTCCACTCGGAAGCACTTGTCGCAAAGAGATGGTCGTAACACAATTTTAGAATAACTTAGAATTTAGAATTTAGAGATGGTCGTAGAATTGTAACACAATTTTAGAATAACAAAAATTGTTGCTTTTTTTTTAAAAATATTTTTTTTTTAAATTTTCAAAATGAACTGAATTTAGCATGAAGGGCGATGTAAGGATCTGAAGCAGTTTTAAAATACAAAAGCTTATACTTTGGTTCAAACACAGTGTTACCGCTTTAGAGTCGATATTCTAACTTCAGCATTTCTCACAGTAGCGGCTACTGCACTTCAAAACCTGTTTTCATCCGTAAAACTGCCAGAACTGCACTGCTAATTAATATATCTAAGGCGATAATTAATTAATATATTTCAGCGATTTCACGAGAAAATTTCTATACTTTGAATAAAATAAAATATTTTCGAAATTGACCTACAAAAAAGCCTCCAAAAAGGTTTTCACAAGAAAACCTACCAACACTAGTCGTCATAAAACCCAACCCAAGCCACGGAGAGCCTATTATGAGAGCTAGTAGGCAAATGGGAACCGACTGGAGCTGCCGTTGCAGCTAAAGCTACAATAGCAACCACGCATGTGTTAGGACGTACGGGGACAACCACTGACTCCCGCACTGACTTTGTATCATACATGTAACAGGTCATCCGCCAAAGGGGGCGGGCAATTGGGGGTATGGCGCCGGCCCCGCAACATAACAGGTCATCCGCCAAAGGGGGCGGGCAATTGGGGGTATGGCGCCGGCCCCGGGGGGCGGTCTGAGTACAAATTTTGGGAACGGATTGGGCACTAAAAACGTTCAAAAACCGAAAAAATCGCGATTTTTTCGGCTAAAAATCGCTAATTTGGGCTGAAATACAGCTAAAAAGCATACATGGGCCGGGGATGAGGGGGTACCCCATCGCCGGGCCATACCCCCTCGGCCGGTCATTCCCCCCTCCCAGAGGGAAAAAAATTTCGCTTATTTAAGGCAAAATAGACATTTTTGGCCTTTTTTCGGGACCCCCAAGGTCTCCATACCCCCCTCCGGATTTTTCCGGTCCATGTATGCTAAAAAGTGTTGTTTTACCAGCGATTTTGGCAATTTTTGTGTCTGAAATGGCAAAAAATCGCAAACATTTGCCAAAAATTAACTTGCCGAAAAAATCAGAGAAGTTTGGTGGGGGAGACCCTTTGTGACATAACATGTATATTCACAAAAGTACGACTTTTGGCAAAAACTAGCTCTTCTGCTCCAGTGCTCGTTAAACCAGGCTAAAATAGGTCATTTACAGCTTAATTTCAGTTAATAATAGCGTATTGTCGATGTAAAATTCTACCAAAAAAGTTCGGGGAGGTAGAGTCGGCCCGAGGAGAAATTTGCCGATGTCAACCAAACCAAGTATCAATTCTTCGGACCTATATGTATGTATGGCATGAACGAAATGCAGAGCCTAAATCGGCGCACCTCTTTAGCAGTTCCGTCGAACGGATTCTCTCTCATGGATCGACTCTTGGGGTCGTAGTAAGCCGAATTGGGATCCAAATTGTAGAGGTACTTGGCCGTGTCTTCCCTGATTCTCAGGTTGCGCACCGTGATACGCGTCCGACTGTCCATATCGGTCTTAACACCGGGCATGTCTGCGTCCTCAGCATACTTGTCCTCGTCCAATCTGAGCTCGTCTTTGTCCTCGTCCGGTTGTTCCTCTTCGCCCTCCTTCATCAGCTGCGCCTTCACCATCTTCCTGGTCTCTTCCAGCGCTTGGAACTCCTCGATTACAGCTTTGTGCTCTGTCGGATCGTAGCCGTTCCACCTGTCCCGCTTCGCATCGTAACCGAGTGCCAGTTTAGGCTGTAGGTGTTCGTCAGGCGCAATGTCCTCGCCGGTGAACCTGGCGCCCACCTTGCGCGGCCGTTCGAAACAGTCCTTCTTCTTGTGCGTCATGGAGCCGCAGTTCTCGCAGGCGCCTTTCCGGTACTTTGTGGCTACCTTGGCTGTCACCCCTCGCTCGTACCAGTCGCTGATCTCTGACAACTGCTGTTGCCGCTCCGGGTGAGGTCGCTGGTGCTTTAGTGTTGGCCCGGACGCTCCCACGTACCAGGGAGCTTGCGAAATGAACTGCGGAATGTGAGGGTTGATGTCACGACCCGTTTCGTCCACTTGCGCTGGCTCAGTTCCTGAACAAAACGTCAGCACAAACTAATTTTCACAAAATACAGCTAGCTCAGTCTTCTTTAGGTAGTCTACACTTAAGCAAAACTTTAAAACCAATAATCAATCATCATACCGGCTTTGCGAGCCTCTTCCAATTCTTTAAGCTTGCGGTACTGTTCCTTCGACTGTCTGGCGCCTGGCTCCAAATCTCCGGTCTTCCCGCGGGAGCGCAGTAAAGCAGACGGGGGCACGTTCGGTGTATAAGCAGCCATTTTGCTCACCTCTAATTGTCTTCGCTCCTATACAACACACACACACTACGAGTGTCTATTATTATAAGCGAAAAAAGAATCAATGTACGTCCGTGGAGTGACCTGTGACACGGACGAGCGCAATAATATGGGGATGGAATCACGGGCGGGCACAATTCGCCTCCCAAATAGGGATGCAACCGAAGTTCGGTATTATTCGGTATGAACCGAATAATTCGGTTACTAGTACTATTCGAATTCGGTATTTTTCAAACCGAATAATACCGAATATTGCAAAACCGTTAAAATTGCACTGTTTTGCTTGATTTTGTGCAGAAATCACCAAGATATTTCCTGTTTTACATCTCTTTGTTCATTTACTATACTAAAATTTTGGCAAACAATGACTATTCATACAAAAAGTGAGCTTCAAGGTCAAGGTTTAACTTACATAATAATAAACAACAACATTTCTGACTTTTCAGCTCCCAGTAGACTATGCTGTCAGATGTCCACTTCTTAACCTAAGCGTTTGTTTTATCTACCAAATACTATGTATAAAATCCCATCTATCTTTTCAAACGATTCATCCAATCTAAGCTGTATGCCTAAGCTGCCAGCTCTGGTGCTACAGTAGTACTTGATGAATGCTCCCTTTCTCCAACTTTCTGTATGCGTTTGTGAATCGCGCGTAAATATCTTTCTGTATGCAGAGTATATGATTGGGCATCAGGTATGCAGTTAGGAGTTGCCATTCAAAAGTGCTCAGCTCTGCACTTAGGACATACCAACGAAGATCAGATTCAGTACACTATTTCAGATATTAGAATTCCAATCGTCTCTACTATGACTGATCTTGGGGTAATAGTAACGGATAATTTGAAGTTTTCTATGCATTGTCAAAATTTAGCTACTAAATGTTTCCAGAAAATAAATCTGATATTTAAAACATTTTTGTCACGAGACCAAGGGTTCTTGTTGCAAATGTACAAGACATTTGTGCGACCACAGTTGGAATATGCCTCAGAAATCTGGAACCCGTACTTGCTGAAGGACATTGATCTGATCGAGCGAGTCCAGCGCTCTTTCACTCGCCGTGTACCTGGTATGCGGGATCTCTCGTATGATGACCGATTATCTGCTTTAAATTTGAAGTCCCTTGAAGAGCGAAGGATTGAAAGGGACTTGGTTATGGTGTATAAAATTCTTCATGGATTGGTGGATGTTCCGGTCGGGGAATTATTTGAATTCGCGCGCGTGTCTGTCACGCGTGGCCACAGATTGAAATTATTTACACAGTATACTCGTCTCGACACAACCAAAAATTTCTTTGCCAACAGGGTAACAGGTATTTGGAACGCATTGCCTTCTTCAGTGGTAAATTCCTCTTCTGCAAATGCTTTTAAAAGTGAACTATCAGGTTTGAATCTACTTGCATATACTAAGGGTCGGGCATTAGAAGCCGGTCGATCGGCCCAGCCCGTCCTTTGAATCTGATCGGTATCTACTTTACTTTTGTACTGGACGATGTTCATAAATTTTCTTCTTTCTTTCTTTTCTGTTATCCGCCACATTCGAGATAATTGAGAAGCCCCATTCGCCCAACCTGCTGTCAAACCTAACTTTTAGCTTCGGTTTTAGGCTTAGGCTTAGCTTCAGGGTTAGGCTCAGGCTTAGGGGCAAGTGTTTTTATGAAATCTCCACCATGTGGCGGATAATAGGAGGATATATACGCGGAAGTGTCTTTGTGCTGTGACTTCACATGATTAATCAGGGCACTTGTGGCCTAACTCGCGCCTCTTGAAATTGTTTGTTCGCAAATTTTGTACTCGTTCTTTACCGTCAGCAGAACGACCTTGTTTTAGTTATAGGCATGGATAAATCTATAGCATTCAAACAATACGTCACTCTACAGCTATTTTCAGCATAAAAAGTTTAGCAAAAAAAACAAGAAATAGTAGTTAGACAGTATATTTTTGCAATCGCGCTGCGAATAATCAATATTCGGTATTATTCGGTATAATTCGGTATTATTCGGTTCCGAAAATGCGCTTCGGTATTCGGTATTCGGTATTTTTGTATTCGGTTGCATCCCTACTCCCAAAGTTCGGAAATGGAAAGTATGAAAAATGGAAAATGCTTGCTCCCCAAACAAGATGGATATCAGGAAAACATGAAGTTGAACAGGCAAGATAAAAACAAAAAAAATTAGCAGCAGTTGAGCACTTTTAGGAGCTATGCACGTATTTGTTTCGTTAACATCACTTACACAGTCAGAGAAATAACAACACGTATATGGTACCGGTTCAACGTAACGTGGTACCATTTATGTTGTTATTTCCCTGACTGTTACAGGCACTTGGGTCTTGCACTTGAGGCAACTTAGTCCAACTGTTTTGATTTTTTGTTGTGATACAGTACGCATAGGGATACTGTCCGTACAGTTTAAGTCTCATTACGACAGTGTGTTCTCAGTTGGATTGCAGTCACAACCCCAACTCCGAACCTACCGGAGATTTCCACTTAGTACCCCACCCCACTTAATAACCCACTGGGATATTACATGGACCCTTGTTCCGCTTTATATCCCATGGGATATTACTTGGCGGCAATGTTTATGTCAAATTTGTAATAATTTTCTCTACACACACATACTGTATCTATGATAAAACATTGTTCCACTTAATATCCCATGCCGTTTCCAGTTAATATCCCATGACTTTGTCCAGTTAATATCCCTGGGATATTAAATGGCGGCAATGTTTTCATTGAGAAACGTGATTTTCCGTGTTATATCCCCTGGGATACTAAGTGGAAAACTCCGGTACGTACTGTACTGTATGTTACCTTAGATTTAGGCTTGTTATCTATCAGGTCAGTGAAAGCGGGTCATAGTAAGTAAATAAATGGGTACCATCGTTCGGTGGGACGCTAAAAGAAAGGAGACTGTGCGCAAGGCCCATATGCCTCCTGGGTCACAGAATGCTTTGGTAATCCTCTTGCAAAGACGACCCCAGGTTGAGTCAGGGCCACTCATAACCCTTACGTGTTGTGTTAAGTTGCAAATAGGCATGCGAGATATTTAGCTTCAGCTTATTAGGGTTGGTCCTGCTCAAAGCAAGATTTTTTACACTTCAACTTAGGTTTATTAAATTAAACAATTTCGAGACATGAAATCGTTCCCAGCAGGAACTGTCTGTTGCGCACATTTTTTCATTTTGCGCTTAGTTAGTACTACTTTTTTACTTTCTCTTGCGGTGTAACTTGCAATTTTCCAGCTTTTGAGTAGGCTATTTGTAACATTGGAATACCTGGTTTACCACAGTGTACCGCACGTCCGTACCGTTTCTGATTTTCAGCGAGGCGATTTGTACACGCGCCATGGAATCAAAATCCGGACATCACCAAGAACCGTAGCTTATGTTTACAAATCTTGGTACGATACTTCGTAACCTTCTCCTCTCGATAAAGTTTTTGCATGCGAATAAATTGAAGCTTTCAGTCAATGAGGAAAGATTTTCTGGAATTTTTCTTAAATTTCGTTTCAATTTACCACTATATTTTCTAACTTTCATAAATAATGCTTGTTCTTTCTTTTACGCAGCGGCTCAACCGAAACTGAAAACCGTAATCACAGTTTTAGCACGGCACAACAAAACAACCTTCGTGGCATAAGCGGCTATGGATAAGTCAAGTGGGCTAGGTGGTTGGGACAAGTAGGTGGCTTAGTCATGATGCATGTAACAGGGGTCTGGGGGTCTGCCCCCCCCACCGCGACTTAGGCCAGACCTCCCCGAGACGATTTTTCCGACTCCCCCTCCGATTTTTCTGGCAACGAATTTTTTTAGCAAATTTCAGACACAAAAATTGCCATAATCGCCTGTAAAACAGCACATTTTAGCTGTATTTCAGCTAAAATTAGCGATTTTTGACGATTTTTAGCCGAAAATAGCGAATTTTCGATTTTTAAGCGCTTTTTAATGCCCAACCCCCTCCCAAAATTTGGGCTCAGACCCCCTAATCCCACGCCCCCCTTCGGCGGATGACTTGTTACACGTATGGACTTAGTCGAAGTTGTCTTGTTAATTGAAACACCATCCAGAAGGCATTTCCCAGTCAACGCTTACGCAGTCTCGTTTGAGAGTTTCTAAAAATAACTCCAGCTTACTGAACCGAAACTTTCACCTAGAATGCCTTGCGTCACTTCACCCTACAAACAAGCAAAACCATTACACGTAAATAATACAGTACATGCAGTATATACTGCAAAATGTTTTGCTAGTCAGTTCATCTCTCTACCCTGTTCATGGACGTTGCTGTACCTTTGGATCGTTCGAATTTTATCACCATACCTTTTAACATTGAAACGGACTTTTTCCCGTTATGAAAAAGTTCTTTCGAGAACAGGCAACTAAATGAAGAGTTTTTGTGGGAAATTTGATTGCAGCAGTTAAAAGTTTTTGTCAAATGTTGCCGTTGCATGCAGTTGCACAACTATCGCGGTGCCACTATTACACACAGCTGGCGGCGTGACCTTCACTACTATTATTGTTGCCGCAGTGAAAGTGGGCTGAACCGGTGGCTTGGCCGCTTTGGTTTTTAGGTTCGGTTCTACATCGATTATTAGTGTACCCACCACAACCTTTCTTTGTTTGAGCGTTCGGCTTTGTCCGCTATCAAACAGTCACCCCACAACCTAACCTTCTTCTCCATACACCGGACTGTTTTTTCTTTGGCCCGTGTTTATTATTCTGATAGCAGCAGTTGCTGATATCAGCATTAGTGTGCAAGCTATGGATTTCACTTTAGCTTGTTACCGCGGTAGTCACCTACGTCTGAGTCAGGCGGTCCCGTCCTGTTCAATTATCATTTAACGTGATTACTATACTTTTTTTCCAACAAACCGATATAATTACTAGTACTTCGATATAACATTAGAACTACGTAGACTATCCGTTCACTTGAAGGTTTCAGTGTATGCGTAGTAGAGTATGTATTTTAGGTAGGTACGTTTGCTGAGGCGTGTTCGGTAACGTTTGAGAACCAGTGTAGCTACAGTTTGAGTGGAACCTAGCGGGACAGACAAGACAAGGAGAGAACGTAGTTTCTGCAGTACGTAGTAGGTGGTGGATATTTTAAATGAGAGACGTGGAGTGGCGGAGGCAGTGCAGGTGTTGCGCAAGTCCCTAACTTTCTCCTTTGGACTCAGAGTTGCGTTGATTGCGTGGCGCGAAGGTCTGTCCGACCTGGATTCGTCAATGGCCGGGGGCGAGTTTTTGAACTAGTAAAACGCGCACATTTGGTCACTGGGTCACGCCGCGGATTCTTCTCCCCTCCGCTCTCTGCGCGCGCACGCGTTCTGTTCCAAAGCCTAGGAAGTTGCTGTGTCCTCTGGCACCCTCCATGCGCAGTCGTCGTAAAACCGTCGCTTCCTTATATATCTTTGCTGCACGCGTTTGGCACCGTTTTTTCTGCCCTCCCTCACTCCTCCGTGCACCTCTCTGCGTAGGGAATGCTAGTAATTCTCTGCAGCGGTAGTTTAACAGTGCCACACTTTTTCCATGCCTGACCTACACTCCAGTGACTAGCACCGTCGGTCTACGTCACTTTCGCATCTTTTGTTTTGATCGTGCGCCGCCGTTTCATCCCAATTAGGAAGCTGCGTCGGTGTTTGGTTGCTGGTGATTTGCTAATATTTGCTCGATTTGTGATTCTGATGCCGAAAGGCGCTGCACACGCCTGCAAAACCGACGCAAAACAGGACTAGGCGGTGCGTTTTCTTGCTCATTCATAATACTACTGCGCACTCGAACGGCGCTGTCTTTTGTTTGTAAAAGGCAGCAAAAAGTCAAACTGTTCTAACCAGTCTTCTCTTAATTGTTTCAGGTCTCTTCCGGCGGTGGGCCGCACTCAGCGGCGGAAAGAATGTGCGAGTATTGTAGACTGCCTTCCAAGTGTCTGGGATATTATTAAAAGTGGATATTACCAACCAACCCAACAACCCAACGACTGAATGTCAATCTCGTCGGAGGCTTCGGCCTTCCGCGAAATCAATTCCAAAACCTTCGGACTGGCTTTTTCTCAACCTTGCACCGCTTTCGCTGGGTAAGCTGAGCTTGCTTGGTAACTATTTTGCCTGCTCCTCATGAAATAAAGATGTTAAGCTCCCATGAGTATGCATTCTTTTAGAAGGCAACGACTCTGTGAACCGTTTCTAGCAAAAACGGACGCAACTTGCGGTTTGTCAAGACAACGAACCGTCACTTTTGTACACAATGCTTTTTCATTGCTAATACAGACAAATTTTCTTATCTTTTTCAAACGTTTGGCCAAGCCAAGCCTGCTTCGAGTAAGAGATACTGTAGGGTAATGTAATGAATCATCTTTTGCCATGCCAGACGTGCAGTATGCATAATTAAAAAGTTGTCGTCAAACTCTCGTTATCGCAGAATCGGTTGTGTGAAGCTTTTAGTTTGCATAAGTGGTGCCGCGCACAAGCTGATTTGATTTTTGTGCAATGTACGCACTTTTTCTCGAGAGTGGTTGAATTAGTCAAAGTGAAACACTCACTCTGTTACGGATTCGACTGCGACGACTAATTGATATTACTAAAAACGAGTTTCTACTGTAATGCGCCGTCAAACTGATTAGTTAAAGCGAATTGCAAAAGAAAAGAACACACCATGGTTATTTCACAAGTGCGCACTGTTAAACTTCGGCGCCTAAACTTTTTCAACAGATTTCCAGTTTGAAATCGCAACTGAATGCGCTATGCAAACGTTGACTGGCATTTTCAGACAAATGCCTGCCGCTAACAACTTGACGGAAGTGGACCAATTCGCAGAGTTGATCGACTCGTTGCAGGAATGTCTGGGTGGCACTCTCCTGCCGTCGAACATTTGGACGTTGCGACAGTTTCTGCAGCATTTCAAGGACACTCGTACGTTCTGGCCGCTGGCCAATGTCATTTTCTCTCATTTGCACAGCCTGATCAATGGTGCTGTCCGCTACTGCACGGCGGCAGCCAGAAAGGCAGGCCCATTCAAAGATAAGATACCAAACTATCGCTCTGCCGCTGCTGGGCCGCCCGCGCTCTGCATTACCTGTCATCATGTGATTATTAGAGTCTGTTGTTGGCCGTGTTAGGAGTTGTTGCGCGCGCGCCAATTAGCGATGCTTTGATTATGTAGCCATTGTCTCAGCGCTTTTAATACTGAAGAAAAGTTGCCTAGACAACAGGCTACCGTGCACTGCTGTTACGATTTGTTTAGAGCCGGGCCGTGCCGTGCAAGAGGGCGACGTGTCATCGAGTGGATCTCCTTCTCTGGACGGCCGCACGAGCCCGATGGTGCTGGAGAGTCTGGATGGCTTTTTCTTTGTGCTTAGTCCGGAAGGAATGATAGAATTCGTTTCCAGCAGTGTACACAAATACCTCAACTATTCACAGGTTCGCAGCTTTCCCAGACAGCCCTAATTTCACTCATACTCATTTGTTTGAGGGCGAAATGCAGAATCGGTCTATATTCAACTTTGTAGCGCCGGGTGACCACGAAATGTACAGCAGGCTGTTACCTGGCGACTCGATAGGTACACACAACCACTTGACTGAATGCACTGTACATTCGCCTGCTCTTAAGGACTGCATCTAATGCACTTCACAGCGCCCGGAGACCGAAAGAGTTCTACGTTTCTATGTAGGTTTTTGGTACAGCACAAAGCTCTAGTGGAAACCCCCGGCCATACGTCGCCACTCAATCCCAGCCCGTATGCCACAATGCTAGTTGCCACCATCTCCTTGCCGCATCCCTTGGAAACTAGCAGAGTCGAAGATGATCTGTTCAGCAGTTTTTCTTTGGGATCAGGTAGACTCACTTGCTGTACAAGGTGGTACAGAAAACAGTTGATTGTAGACCGTCAATGCTTGGTGTGCGTGGCACGGAGAGCACCTGAGCAGAGCGCCTCTACCAACATTGAATCGCCAATCTCTCGTGTTCCATCACACAGTCCGCATTTTACCTTGAGCTGCAATTTTTCTGGACTTATTATTGAGTCTGAAGTCTCCAAGTACTTTTTCTGAGAAAGTTTGTGCTAAGCTGAAAAAATAAATTGCAGTGATCTCTCAGCTTATGACAAAGCATTAGCTATGGGTGTGGCAGCGCTGCGCAGCTGCAGTTTGCGTGAGCTCTGTTTGAAATCAGATGAAACTGCGATTTCATATCTTCTGGAATCAGGTAGTTTAGCATTCTTCTGAGGTTATCTGTTCAACATTCTGGTGTTTAGTGGCTGAATGCAGTAGCAAGGTGGTTCTGCGATTGAATGCTGGTGATGGCCCAAAGGTCACTGTGCAGATGTATTCACAGCGACCTAGCCATGAATCCTCTTGCATCAAGCTCAACTGCACAATTCTGCGGTAGACTGCTCACCCATCCTCTAGCTAAATGCGGTACAAATCAATAGTAAATTTTTAGCATAGAAAACACTCCATTTGACCTACGCTCAACAGTTTCATCAAGTCTGATCTGTAAAGAAGCAGACAGTGCCAGTAGTCTTTCCCAAGAGCACCAGCAACATTCTGTCTCCAGCTCAGCATCTGGACGACTCAGCTACCGCAGTGTGAGTGCAAGTCACTGTTCAGTATCGACTGAGCCTTCTCCTGCCTATGACTCCCTTTCTCCAACCGGAAGTGCTGAATGCAGCAGCTCTACGCCAGCATCGGGTGACGCTCTGCAGCAGTTGTGTCTTTCTGTCTTCTCGGACACATCCGAAGTTCAAAGCGCTCCTCCAGTTGCGCCTCAGGGTGGTGCGGCCATGCTCAAAACTTTGCTTGAAGAGGAAGAAATGGCTGTTAGTCATGCTCCTTCTACTGTATCGATGCCTTCACCTTGTGTTACTTTGTCATCGCCTTTGAGCGCTCCGGCAATGACGTCAAGCGCACCTGGAGCACCGCCATTTTATTTCCCGCCTGAGTTCAGCCAGAACTATGGTATGCCTCCTGGAACCAACCCTATGTTCTATCATCCAGACAGCTTTCCCGATGGCAGACAACAACAGTTTCTGCGTCCGCTTGTGAAGCCTTCTACATCTACAGCAAATGTTCCTCCAAAGCCAGCAAAACCGCGAAAGCCTAGGTATGTACTACCTCTAATTAAACTGTTACGTTATAGACAAGAATCAATCCTGTTTACAGGAAAAACAGTACAGCAGGTACTGGCACCACAGCCAGAGCTGGAAGAGGTCGGAGAAAGAAGAATTCAGCCCCTCCTACTGCTGCACCTGCGCCTGATATGTTGATGCCTGGGCCCCCAATGAATCCTGTCGGTCTTGGTCTGCCTCCTAGATGGCCCCATCCAGGCCAAATGCCATTCAACATGGATCCACAAATGTTACCACCTAACGCCAATGTCGCTCACTCTTTGGCTGGAAAAAATGTACTTCTGAAAGTGAGCTTACTCTTGTTCATATATCTGGTTTTACAAAATTTGGCACTTTTAGAGTTTGCTTAGACCTGAAAGCCAGGAATACAGTATGCAACAGCAGCAAATGATGCAGCCTACTCCACAAACATCATCTCTGCCCAAAATAATGACTGAAGAGGAGTTGAATGGCCTCAGAACTCCTCCAGATTCTACAGCCACCAGCTGTGCAATCACTCAGCCTCATTGGAACACACCTTCTCCTGCGCCACCGCGCACCCCTACTACACCTCAGCATTTCCTTGGGGCCGGTAAGTTTTTGATCGTGATTAATTGTCATTGCCAAACAAGATCAGGCAGATATGTAAAGCAGGGGTCTGCGGAATCAGCTGGCAGGGTGTGCATTGGACATCCCGATGGCCCCAAAGTACAACTCTAAAACAGTGCCGCCAAACTCCATCTGGGCAGCCAGCGTTGGCCATCCATGATTTACTCTGATCCATTTTTCATAGTAAAACACCCCTCACAGAAATGAGCGTTTCTCTCAGGGGATACCTCACTGAGACACGTGCTACTGTATGTATGCAGCGTTCGAAAGCTCACATAATGGGCTTTCAGTATCTTTAATAAAAGTTATGGCGATTTTTGTTGTTTCAAAAATAATCGATCTCGAATAATCGATTGATCACGATTTTGTCTCTTTAAATCACCCACTTCGAGATGTTCTAGAGTACTGTTTCTTGAGCAAACAAGGTATTCTGACACGCCAATTTCAATGACGTTGTCAATTTGAGCCTGTGATCAATCTGATTGATCATCGATTTTTTGCCGTGCAGTGAATACATCCATACACGATAGGTGGTGATAAAGGTTTTCTGTCATGGTGATTTCAGCTATGGTGTCCATTTACAATAATCATCATGGCATCACCTAATAATCGATAGATTATCGATTTTTGGTGTGCAATAAATACATACATACAACTAACTATACCAACAAGGATAAGGATAGAAGTTTTCTGATATGCAACTATGGTGTCAATTTGCAGACCTCAAATTTTTCAGGCCCGGCCCGCGAAAGCTAAAATCGCCCAGAATTCATGCAAAATCTCTTGAGTGGGTACTACAGTACAATAGAAACATTTCTAACATGCACCAAAGCTAAATAATAATCCAGATGAAAGAAAATCGTGTTTTGGCTGAAGTACACCCTAAATTGAATGAGAAAATTTTGAAAAGTTAGCCTTCAAAAATGCATTTAAACTGTAATCAAATTAACAAAATTAAACCGAGTGTGAACTTAACAAAATTTAACTGTTTTAGTAGTTTCAAAAGGCCTGGTTGGGCTTTTGCCTGGGTTCAGCGGAACTGTTTTAGGGTTTTACTTTGGGGCCACAGGAATGTCCAACTCACCATACTGGCCAATTCCGCCGACCCCCACTTTACATGCGTGCTTGATGGCTGCCTGATTTCGGTTGGCAATGAGAATTGAAAGGATTGACGTATCGCGAAGGCAGGCGGGCGAGCGACCAGCATTGTGCTGTGCGCTGTTTTAAAGTCAAACAGTCAGTGGTTTTTGTTAAAATAGGTCAGTAGTAGCAGGAAAAAAGCGACCAAAACAACACTGCCAAGTTTTACCCTTGTTGTAAAGCACGTGGTTCATCAAATACATGGTTTTGGATATCTATCTGATAGCATACATGGGCCGCGGGGGGTCTGGGGGTTTGCACACACCCCCCACTTGGGTTCGACCCACCAAACGACCACACCTACCCAACTGAAGCCGATTTTTGTTCCTGACCCCACCCCCAAGTTTTCGGGTTTTGACTACCCCAACCCATTTTTCTGGCCCATGTATGTCTGATAGATCAGCATGATCATAGGTAATGGTCGAATGGGTTCCTCAATGTTGGTGAAACTGTTGGAGCACCCGCCTCAACAAACACCCACATTACCAACAAGCATTGCTAACTCCCCTTTGGACAAACTGGCTCAGGAAAACAAGGACAGCCCAAACACTCCCATGCTTACAACAAAATTGGCCGAATCTCTCTTGATGAAACCTAAGCCAGAGAGTCGACCTTGTGTTAGGTATGTGCTTAAATGATTTTCCAATTCATAACAGTTTGATAAATCGATTGTAGCACGCCACAAGCCATGGCTTCCACCAGCGTTGGTAGTCCATATGCAGTAGGCACTACTATGAGTGTTTTCAACCAATCTGCTCTGAGCTACCCTCCAAGTTCTTTCCAACAGGCTGCTACACAACCACCGTTTGGTGCTGTTTCCTACGGCAATATGTATGAACAACAACAGCAACAAATGACCTACTCCCAACCGCCTCCGTATGGTCAGTCACCAACAACTGCATTGGACACCATTGCCCAGCAACAGCTGAAACGCAGAACCAGTGTTGACACAGGACCTGTTCCAATGCTCAACTCCAATGGCGGTGGGCCATCCCTGGCTAAGTATGCCAATAGCGGTGTTATGGCACCCATGTCTGCTCCACCCACTGCGTTTGGGGCGCAAATATATCCACAGACTTCCACTGCGTTTCCATTTGAACATCCTCAACCCTCATCATCCTGGCCCAAGCCCAGAACTCAGGCTGCTGACTCATCTACTACCAGGCAGTGGCATACTGCTTCTGAGCGAAAACTCAGTGCTGGTGAGGTATCAGCTAGTGTATAACCTAATATGATGTGGCCATTTCAGATACTATGTCTCAACCAGTGAGCATAAGGCCTCCACCCCCTGCCTATCCTGGAGCTGGAGGCTCTGAACCCATGGCTTCAGATCCCACTTCATATGACAGTCAAATCAATGTAACGGCCAATGTTGAGCCCAGCTGGTTTGGAGACTTTGGTCTGGGAAACACAGTGGGTTGTGCTTGTGTGTGCATATAATACCCCTCCAATAAAATTCGATTTTAGTTCGACATGGATGATGAATCCACACGAAGCCTAGTACAGAGATTGCTTAGTTAGCAGATGTGATGGTCAAAATCTCAACTGAAACGAGTGCGAGCGATTTGCGTATCTATCTGGAGTGTTCCAAAGAGAAAGCATCCTTTCCCGCTTACCCAGCCTCGACTGCCTAACAGCTGGTTCTTTTCGTTGTTTGTTGTGTAGCTATCTTTTGATATGTTGTTTTGGTCAGAGGCCAGTTCCGGGTTAGGGCTATGTATTTTTATTTACTGTGATACTGGTCATGCATTGCCGTGTATTGAACTTCTTTTGCTACTTCTGTCCTCTGGTAGTCTTCACTTATTGTGCAACCGTCAAGCAGTCATTGTAAATTTATTATATAATGTTGTAGAATGCGCATGTAAGGCAACGCGGTAGCGCCACTTCAGTAATTGAACGACTAGAGAACCGAGTCAGACTCAGGTAATAAATAGAGTAAGAGTACATTTCTACGATGGTAATAGAATTTTATTGCCCAACTTTCATGTACGATGCCTTGTTTCGGTGGACTGTCGTGTACATCACTAAAAGCTGGTCATAGGCGCATTTTGCATTGCAAAATGCCAGTCAAAAGATTTGTATTTAGCTTGTTCTTGTACATACTGAGATCCTTTGCTTTTTATTATTTAAGCATAGTAAAAAACATCAAACTCCATCCGCTAGTTGTTGCTGAACCTTGTCGAAGGCTTTTTTGTCCAGAACCTTTTGTCTCCAGTTGGAAAACAGAGAGAACACTGTTCCAAATACAGCCGTGACTGTGACGAACAGATGGAATTTTCGCTCCTCCACCCAGGGCACTTTTGGGCATGGTCTGAAGGCTACTTTCCCACTTTTTTCGCATTTCAATTTGTCATAGTAGCCGGAAGTTTGGCAGTAGTCCTTGTGACCTACTTTTCGGTCAAAATCAGAACAAGCAATGCACTTCTCGAGCACCGAGAATTTTTCAGATTTCCAGCAATCGCTTTTTGGTGAAGGATGAACGGACGCCACCACAGTAACTGGCAAGGAGGTAGAGCTTACTTCTGGACTGGTGTCTTGCTTGTGCTTGTCTGTGTTTCTGCTACTGGTCAGCAGACTCAATCCTCGGTTTGAGTCTGTTTGTGAGTACTCGACCAGCAGAACAACAGCCGACACACTGCAAATACAGAAACAACGTCAAACACTTATGGAACCAGCAACTGGGAGACCCAATTAGCATACATGTAACAGGTCCAGGCCGGCCTGCGGAAGGGGGCTTTCCGTCAGGAAGGAATCCAGGGGTGGCTTCGCTAAAAGGGTTTCAAAATTTCAAAAAGCTCCAAAACGCCTGCACGGAAATGTCAGGGAGGAATCCCTAAACTGTCACAGGATGAGGGTGAGAGGGTTTGGCATTTCCAGCTGGGGGTAACCCCCCCTAGTAAGTACAGGCACAATCAAAAGAAGTTTTGAGCCTTTGTTCCTTGTATCAATAAAAGTGCCTGCCTAAATCTGCTGACGCAAGGCAAGTCCGAATCTGCCTGCACCAGCATACGAGCGTCCTAGTGTGCCACTCCACTAAGCCAAGGTTTGAGTAAGAGTGGTACGCTGGTGCAGATTAAGGTTGCCAACCCCTGACGCAACAAGACACCGTTTAGCAGCACGTACTAATCAGTTGTTAGTTAAGTTACACAGCACGCCATTACTACAAGCACGGATAGGTCGCAAGCGGGGCACCCCAACTGGCAGGGCAGTTTAAACTCGCCGCGCTATGTCTCTGTTTAATTGCAATCGATAGGCAAGCGCTGAGTGCAAGATAATTGACCTGTGCTGGCCCATTCATAATAATTGGCCTTGGTCTGCAGGCTCTTCTCTTATAATTGCAATCGTCAGCTCAGCGCACTTGCTATTTATTGGTGTTACTGTTATAGGACATAGTCGGAATAGACAGTTAGTAGTTTAGTAGTCATAACTACGCATAGAATAAAACCCGGAGTCAAGTGTACTGGTCGATTGCCACTTATCTTCTCTACCGAACAGTCGGACTTTCTCGTCTTGGTGCTGTTCTCTGTACAAAATGATGTTTTGTTGTGGCTCTTCTTCGCGAGTTTCCTCCAATGCGCGCAACTGCTCTTCCTCTCTACGCCGCTACTCCTATCGCGCTCTCTTTCACGCTGCCGAGCTTGCTCATACTTTTCTTCCGCTATACACTCTTGCTCTTCCCGATCCAGCTTAGCCTTTTGTTCTTGCCTGAATTACAAAAAGAGAAGGTGTGACTGTTCCGTAGAGATAAGTGGTAATTGACCAGTACGCTTGACTCTGGGTTTTATTCTATGTGTAGTTATGACTAATAAACTACTAACTGTCCATTCTGACTATGTCCTATAACAGTAACACGAGTAAATAGCAAGTGCGCTGGCGATTGTAATTATAAGAAAAGAGCCTGCAGACCAAGGCCAGTTATTATGAATGGGCCAGCAGAGGCCAATTATCTTCTTGTGCTCAGCGCTTGCCTATCGATTGCAATTAAACAGAGACATAGCGCGGCGAGTATAAACTGCCCTGCCAGTTGGGCTGCCCCGCTTGCGACCTATCCGTGCTTCATTACAACTACCTACTCACCCAATAAATAAAGCTATGCAGATCAAAAGTCTCTTGAAGCTGCAGTGCTCAATCATCTTTCCAGTGCTAATTTGGTTTCCATTGTCTGAGCTCAATTAGCAATCCGCTAATATAGGGTAAAGTAACATTTATTTGAACAAAAAGAAAAGCTGCAGTAACTTAGAAGGTAAAACCTAAAAGACGCCGATAACACCGTCGGCCTCATCGGACCGCACTCTTAATATTTGTCTCCTCCGTTAAAAACTCGGTTGAAAATACACGGCTCTTTTCCCCACCGGCAGTGCCGCGATATAGGTGATTCTCAGCTGTTTTTGCCAGGCTTTCAGCGTGTCTAGGTCCCACAAACCATCTGTTGATCCAGTTGATACAACTGAGGGCACTTCTTCCAGTTTTAGCAAGTTTCCATTCTTTCTGATTGGCTTTTACCGACTAATAGGCCAATAGCGCTCGCCGGTTGCATTTCAACCGGTGTCTAGAGACCTGCACGGGCCGCCTTTTTCACGGCCCGGCCCGGCCTGTCCGGAAAACAAAATTTTTTGCGGCCCGGGCCCGGCCCGGCCCTTATGAAAATGCAATTTTTGTGGCTCGGCCCAACTGAAATCCTCTAAAAATCCTCTGTAGGGCGACCAGGCCCGGCCCGTGCAGGTCTCTACCGGTGTCTCTACAAAATGATTACATGAGGCTACAGTAGCGGGAAATTGTCCGGTGTTCGGGCTTGGGGTTCCCATGGTCACAATTCCCAAGCCTATTACATGTAGGTATTACTAAAACGCTCGAATAAGCACAGCTTGTTTGCTTGGTGACTCCATCCACATCTGGGACGAATTCGTATTGATAGAGAGCTAAAATTGGTATACATCACAAATTTCTGGAGGGAGTGAGGAACGCATTTAAGAGTGGATTTCTGAGTCAAGCAACCCTTGTGCCCCCTCCCTATTTACAAATTTTCAGTCGACCTCTCCAATTTTGCTCAAATTTTCCATAAGCAAGCAAAGTACTTTGAGTCATAATAACTTGCACCAACTTGCCAAATGTGCGCAAATTATTTGTGGATCAAGTTCAAAATTGCACCTCTCATTCAAACGATCATAAAATATGCAATATCCTATGTAATCTGCCTTTTTTATTCGATGGAGAATGTTACAGACTTTCTTCTGAGATATAGAAACTCTTCAAATGTTTCGTCATTCCAGAGTTATGACATTTTTTTGAAAAATTATCACCTATTGTATTTCGACCAATTCATCATCTGGCAGTTTCGGGCCAGATGATTTCTTAAAAAATGGAAAGCCCTTTGCAAGCGCTTCATTTTCGCATAAAAATAATGGCAAACATTGCGTGCGAAACTAACGAAACATCAATCTGAAAATTGGTATCCACGTCTTCCATCTAGAGATGTGCACGGGCCCTTCCTCCGCTTTATATCCCATGGGATAGGCAATGTTTGTACGTCAAATTTGTAATAATTTTCTTTACACACGCATACTGTATATATGATAAAACATTGTTTCGATTAATATCCCCATACCGTTTCCAGTTAATATCCCATGGCTTTGTATAGTTAATATCCCTGGGATATTCAATGTTTTCACTGAGAAACGTGATTTGCCGTGTTATATCCCTGGGATACTAAGTGGAAAACTCCGGTACGTAGGTGCACTGCTTGAAACAAGAAGATACTAAAAGAAAGGATTATGCTTAAGCACGAATAAAGCACGGAATATAAGTAGGATCAGAAGGCTATGTTTGTCTGTATTGCATAGGACACCAATGACGGATTGCTTGCAACCCATTATTATTGGCCTAATATTAATAGATAAAACCCAAATCAGAAAGAAACAAACTTGCAAAAAAGTGAAATAATGGGCGTCTGTCGTATTAGCTGAGGACGTTCCTACATATACAGGACATAAACACGCAAAAAACGGGACAAAAACAGTTATGAATGAGTCGCATGAACGCGACCTTGCATTGCATCTTCAACAGAACCGTTGGCATCTCGGCTCGTGTCGTTGGGGGTAGAGGCCGGTTATCGCTAAAAACGGAACAGGAGAATATTTAAATAGGAGTCCTACTACGGTGTCTTTTAGCTTTGCCATATATGGAAACGTATTTCGAAACTGAAAACTTCTTTAGACTAGTACGTAAACTACGGGACGCCGATTGTTCAAACCCCTCTCGCACATAAGGCACTTCGCTTTGCATGTTACCTCTCGCACTCTCGCACATATAGGGCCCGACCGGATATCCGGATCCGGATCCGGATCCGGCCGGATATGACCATATCCGGATCCGGTACCGGATCCGGATATTACCTGCCGGATATGCCGGATATCAGTCACAGATGAGAAAACGTGATTTTTTACGTATTTGAACATAAAATTAGATTAGTTCCAGTCATTTTAGGATATTTTTCGCTATTTAACTGCAGAAATTAGGAGGTATTGTAGTCTGAAGAGGTCTGGTTGGGCAATGGCCCAAGCAGGGTGAGAAAATTTTGAAATTTCAAAAAAGTGAAATTTTGTAATTGCAATAGTGTACTGTTATTTTACTAGTGGATTTTTATTTTACTATTTACTAAATTTACTATAAATTCAACCTGTCAATTTAATTTTTATTTTGTGTTTTACTACCAAGGAGCTCCGATTTTACTAATTTTTGTTTTACTATTGCGTTTAGTAATTTTACTACAATTTTACTAGTCATAAAGTGGAATTTCGCATCAATGATGCCAAGATTTTGGAACAATTAATGTTGGTACAAATAGTCGCTATATTTGATCATGATACAAAGTTCTCCTGCAGTTGAGAGACAAAAAATGTGTGAAATTTGATCAATAAAAGTCTACCCACACATCTTTTTTTTGCAAAATTGATGAAGATTTTGGTTGGAATTCATCAAAAACTAGTAAAATAGTAGTAAAATTTCCATTTTACTATTGACACCCTTTGGTAATTTAATTCAATTTTTACTTTACTATTGACTCTTAATTTTACTTTTTACTATTATTTTACTACTAGTAAAATACCACTAGTATTACTAATTTTTGTTTTACTATACTATAGTAAAATAACAGTACAATAGTGAAAGCCGGTCAGCGAAAAATGGAAACATTTCCTTTTCCTGTATCTTTCCTAGTTTTTGTCGGAATTGGATGAAATTTGGAGTGTAAACGCAGAAATTCAGGGTAATTCGTGTGTAAAAAATTGACGCATGAACTCCAACGCTATCGTTAGAGTTTAGGCGATAATGTAAAATATAACTTTTTTTTCGGTGACCGGCTTTCGCTATTGAAATTACCAACTTTCACTCTTTTTAAATTTCTCGAGAATTAGTCAAGCCTAGTGCACCAAACTTTAACACATAAAATTGCCCGAATTTTGGCACCTATTGTCCAAATTTCGGCCTATTTGGTCAAAATTTTCGGAAGTGGCAGTAAAAAGAAATGTGATCATTTTTTGAGACACCCTGTATGTGGTTTATTGCATTGTAAAAATTTTTAATTTGATCAATGATATCCGGCATATCCGGATCCGGATCCGGCCGGATATGGGCATATCCGGATCCGGATCCGGATCCGGTAGAAATTTGTATCCGGTCGGGCCCTACGCACATAAGGCACTTGAGCAACGGGCCCATAAAACGCTATTTTCGTTCAAATCGCAACAAGCCATTTACCGTAGTGTCGAAAGTTACGCTACTTGTAGGGACCGGCACGCGAAAATTCAAAATGCCCCTAGACGAAATTGGGCTTCAGAATTGAAAAGAGCACACTTTATGCAGTCTAACAAAACAAACCGGAACGGAATTGGTTGGGTAATAAGCGAGTTATGACCGTTTAACTGCGTCACCCAGCGTGCCACCTTTTCTTCCTAGAAAGTTGACCGCAGCGTGCATACCGATATGACCGATGTACTTTATCAGACTGTCACTCGTAAACCCCCGCGCCGATTTTGATGGCACCGGTGTCATTCTAATCGCAATGAGATTTTCTTTTACATCTTTTATATACCAAGACTGTAGGACTGCGTCTACCACCTTTATATACCGAACAAACACCTTGGTAGCTCGAACTAGAACTGAATAGTAGAGTGTGAACTATTCCTGTGTTTTCCAGGTAGATTTCTATATGTAACAGCGGGGCTGGGGTTCTGCTCCCCTTCCCACCGACTTGGGCCAACCCCCCATACATGGGCCGGGGGGTAAGGGGGTATACCCCTCCCCCTCGGCCGGCCATACCCCCGGCGAAATTTTCGCTTATTTAAGGCAAAATAGGCGTTTTTTTTTTTTTGCCTTTTTTCGCCCCCCCCCCCCCCCGAGGTCTCCAGACCCCCTACCCCCTCCGGATTTTTCCGGCCCATGTATCCCCCGATAGGGGAGCACCCCCCCACCAAAACGATCTTTTCCACTCTCCCTCTCCGATGTTTCTGGCAAAATTATTTACAGTTTCAGACAATACACTTACAGTTTCAGACAAGGATGAGCTGCTACAATACATGTAACAGGTGGTCTGCCCCCCCCCCACCCGAAATATTCCAGACCCCCCGGATTGGCCCCCCTACTTCCTCCGATTTGTACTTTGGTGAGAAATTCCGGATCAGGTGTAGCGCGGGGGGAATCAGGAACCGATCCCAAACAAAAATTTATGTTTTTAATGATTATAATTAATTATAAATTAACATGATTTATCGATAAATATCGATTATTTTCGGAAAAATTCCAAAATCGCCCAAAATGGTCGTGTTGTATATCATTTGAAAGCCCTTCGCCTGGCGAGTCTAATGATCACTACATCAACATAGGGCAAGCCCCGGGGGCCTGTTTTGCCAAATATATAAGTACCCTTAGAGACGCATCAGTATAGGCAGGCTCCAGAGGGCCTGTTTTCATACATGGGCCGGGGGTGTGGGGTATACCTCCTCGCCCGCCAATACCCCCTCGGCCGGCCATACCCCCTCCCCACCCCCCTCTCAAACAGAGAAAATTTTTGCTTATTTAAGGCAAAATAGGCATTTTTGGCCTTTTTTTGGACCCCCGAGGTCTCCATACCCCCCTCCGGATTTTTCCGGCCCATGTATGCCTGTTCTCCAAATATAAAATAAAAATACCCCTGGCGGGACGCATCAGTATAGGCACGCTCCGGAGGGCCTGTTTTTCAAATATAGAAAGACCCTAGGGGACGCATCAGTATAGGGCACGCTCCGGAGGGCCTGTTTTAAAACCATAAAAATACCCCTAGGGGACGCATCTATATTGGGCACATTCCCGGAGGGCCTGTTTTTAAAACATAAAAATACCCTAGACACGCATCAGTACAGGGCACGCTCCTGAGGGCTTGTTTTCCAAATATAAAAATACCCCTAGGGGTATGCATCAGTATAGGGCACGTTCCGGAGTCGTATAGTCATAAGAAAGTTAATTAGTTAATATCTAGTCCATTTCTGACCTTCCCTGATTCCCCCCCCCCAGCTACACCTAACCCTATCCGACTACCGTTCGTTACTGGATTACCTTCTGTGCCTGTTTGCGTTGGAATATGCAACTCAAATTTGGGCAACACATATCTTAAACATGTATGAATAAACGCTGAAATTTTGAAGGAATTCCACTGACATATACATAATGAAAACGAATTATATGAAGTTAACTCGAATAAGCGATTACAGGTTTTTTCCGCTTTTGCACCATATTTATTGACTACACACGTTAAGCCAGAGCAATATTCATCTTATATTGATTAGCAGAGACACAAAACTACTAAAGGATTGTAAAGAAGCAAAATAAAAACCATTGGCTTTGGGCTGCTCAGGATCCCCAATACGTTCGTATTCGATACCCCCTAATTTTAACGACCTCATCAACTTTAACCCAATTTCCGGGATCTTTTACGAACCTAGGACGCCAAATCTGAGTGATTTTAGTAAGAGCAACACCTAAACTAAAATTTAAGCGGGCGCACCTTTTTTATTTGTTCTTTGTTTAAGAGCAAACTTTCGTTTTCTGAAAAAATACCGATTCTGCCTATGCTTAACCATGTAAAATTTCAATCTGATTTCCGGGATCTTTGGCTGCATCGATGCCGAAAAAAAATGGCTCAAACGAAAGATGATCAATGCCTCTTTAATACCGTCGGGCGCACCTTTTGAGATCATAAACTTTTCTTTACACTGACGCTGTTTTT
This sequence comes from Sabatieria punctata, assembly GCA_030248155.1. Lineage (NCBI taxonomy): Eukaryota > Metazoa > Nematoda > Chromadorea > Araeolaimida > Comesomatidae > Sabatieria > Sabatieria punctata. The sequence continues at coordinate 92,193 of JASANB010006998.1, forward strand.
CCGCTTATTTTAGCCAAAAACAACCGCAGCTTAGCGTATACCAAGGCGATTTGGGTGAATAGTTATGTTAAAATAATGAAAACAAATAACCATCAAAAAAGAACGCGCTTTTCTAGCCGCATTTTTTAAAAAAAGATGATTTTGACCCCCGCGACACCAATGTGGTGAAAACGCGCGAAGAAAATTAGGCACGCGGCACGGCGCAAAATTGGCCGCCGTTGCCGGTCCCTATTATATGAAGTTAACTCGAATAAGCGATTACAGGTTTTTTCCGCTTTTGTACCATATTTATTGACTACACACGTTAAGCCTGAGCAAGATTCACCTTATATTGATTAGCAGAGACGCAAAACTACTGAAGGAATGTAAAGAAGCAAAATTAAAACCATTGGCTTTGGGCTGCTCAGGATCCCCAATACGTTCGTATTCGTTACCCCCTAATTTTAACGACCTCATCAACTTTAACCCAATTTCCGGGATCTTTGGCGGACCTAGGAGACCAATGCTCAGTCATTTGAGTAAGAGCAACACCCAAACTGAAATTTAAGCGGGCGCACCTTTTTTATTTGTTCTTTGTTTAAGAGCAAACTTTCGTTTCCTGAAAAAATACCAATTCCGCCTATGCTTAACCATGTAAAATTTCAATCTGATTTCCGGGATCTTTGGCTGCATCGATGCCGAAAAAAAATGGCTCAAACGAAAGATGATCAATGCCTCTTTATTACCGTCGGGCGCACCTTTTGAGATCATAAACTTTTTTTTACACTGACGCTGTTTTTCCGCTTATTTTAGCCAAAAACAACCGCAGCTTAGCGTATACCAAGGCGATTTGGGTGAATAGTTATGTTAAAATAATCAAAACAAATAACCATAAAAAAAGAACGCGCTTTTCTAGCCGCATTTTTTAAAAAAAGATGATTTTGACCGCCGCGACACCAATGTGGTGAAAACGCGCGAAGAAAATTAGGCACGCGGTACGGCGCAAAAATGGCCGCCGTTGCCGGTCCCTACTACTTGGTTTACCTACCGTTCTTACCACATAAGTACTAGTCCTAGTCTAGTCCTATCACTAGTAGGGATGCAACCGAATGCAAAAATACCGAATACCGAAGCGGATTTTCGGAACCGAATAATACCGAATAATACTGAATATTGATGATTCGTAGGCGCAATTGAAAGATTATACTGTCTCGCTAATATTTCTTGTTTTTGCTAAACTTTTTGATGCTAAAAGAGCTGTAGAAAGTGACGTATTGGTTGAATGCTATAGATTTATGCATGCCTATAACTAAAACAAGCCCTTTTAGTCGTTCTTTACCCTCAGCCCTGCTGACAACAAGGACCAGTGCAAGACTTGCAAGCAAACAATTTCAAGAGAGGTGCGAGTCAGGCAAAATGTGCGCTGATTAATCACGTGAAGTCACAGCACGAAGACACGTCGTGTATGCATCCTCCTATTATCCGCCGCATGGCGGAGATTTCATAAAAACTTGTCCCTAAGCCTGAGCCTAGCGTAAGCATAAAACAAAAGCTAAAAGTTGGGTTTGACAGCGGGTTGGGCGAACGGGCCTTTTCAATTATCCGCCATGTGGCAGATAACAGAAGAATATTTACGCGCGAATCACAAAGACGCATATAGAAAGTCCAGTACGGGACGGGAGCATCCAGTACTACTACTGGAAGCACCGGAGCTGGCAGCTTAGGCATACAACTTACATTGGATGAATCGTTTGAAAAGATACAGTACGTGTAGGTGGGGTACATAAAACAAAACGCTTAGGTAAAGAAGTGGAAAGCTGACAACGTAATATACTGGGAACTGAAAATCAAACCAAACCGTGAAGTTCATCAATTTTTTGTATGAATAGTAGTTGTTTGCCAGAAATTTGAGCATAGGAAATGAACAGAGAGATGCAAAAGAAGAAATATCTACAGGGTGTCTCAAAAAAAATGATCACATTTCTTTTTACTGCCATTTCCGCAAATTTTGACCAAATAGGCTGAAATTTGGGCCATAGGTGCCAAAATTCGGGGAATTTTATGTGTTAAAGTTTGGTGCACTAGGCTTGACTAATTCCCGAGAAATTTCAAAAAAAGTGAAATTTGGTAATTTCAATAGTGAAAGTCGGTCACCGAAAAAATGATCACATTTCTTTTTATAGCCATTTCCGCAAATTTTGATCAAACAGGCTAAAATTTGGACCATAGGTGCCAAAATTCGGGGAATTTTGTGTGTTAAAGTTTGGTGCACTAGGCTTGACTCATTCCCGAGAAATTTCAAAAAAGGTGAAATTTGGTAATTTCAATAGTGAAAGCTGTCACCGAAAAAATGATCACATTTCATTTTCCTGTATCTTTCGTAATTTTTGTCGGAATTGAATGAAATTTGGAGTGTAAAGGCAGAAATTCAGGGTAATTTATGTGAAAAAAGTTGACTCATGAACTCCAACGCTATCGTTAGAGTTTGGGCGATAATGAAATGTAACGTTTTTCGGTGACCGGCTTTCGCTATTGAAATTACTAAATTTCACCTTTTTTGAAATTTCTCGGGAATGAGTCAAGCCTAGTGCACCAAACTTTAACACATAAAATTCCCCAAATTTTGGCACCTATGGCCCAAATTTCAGCCTATTTAATCAAAATTTGCGGAAATGGCAGTAAAAAGAAATGTGATCATTTTTTCGGTGACCGACTTTCACTATTGAAATTACCAAATTTCACTTTTTTTGAAATTTCTCGGGAATGAGTCAAGCCTAGTGCACCAAACTTAACACATAAAATTCCCCGAATTTTGGCACCTATGGCCCAAATTTCAGCCTATTTGGTCAAAATTTGCGGAAATGGCAGTAAAAAGAAATGTGATCATTTTTTTGAGACACCCTGTAGGTGATTTCTGCACAAATTTAAGCAAAACAGTGCAATTTTAACGGTTTTACAATATTCGGTATTATTCGGTTTGAAAAATACCGAATTCGAATACCGAATTCGAATAGTACTAGTTTTCGGTTCATACCGAATAATACCGAACTTCGGTTGCATCCCTAATCACTAGTAGGGGTGCTCCGCTGTTTCCGTCTGTGCTACGCTGGAAGCTCGATTCCATATTACTGTAATATGCGTTTTGGCCCCCATTGCTCCTACAGTACGGTGAAAACGGTCCGGCGAGGTGACGTAATTTTCTATCCAGTCACGTCACGGCGAAATTGTGGTTTGGTTTGGTTACCGACGTTACGTATGCTGGTTAATGTGGCGAGTGGCACCAGTTTCTGTTTGAAAGGCTGAAGAAATGACAGAAGCACCGGACCATCCCAATATCTTGTCGACTTCTATGCGGTTTCCCAGTTATGTTTCCTGTATAAAGCTGAATGGCAGACCGATATTGCCTCCTTATGTAAGCTCCCAAGCTCATTTACGTAGGTATAAATATAATTTACTAAACTAAAGTCCATCTCAAATTGATTTGAACTGCAGATTTTTGCCACAACTTTTAAAATAAATACCGGGTTTGGGTTTTCGGTGTACTTTTATTAGATTAATCGATAGCTCTTTATAACCACCTTGGACACCCTCGTGACGGAACCTCCTGGTAGGTAAAAGTTAACAATCTAGGGCACGCTCCGGAGGATTGTTTTCCATTTTAAAGTACCCCTAGAGACGCATTCGTATAGGCTCGCTCCGGAAGGCCTGTTTTACAAATATATACAGGTGCCAGCTCAGAGACACATCAGTATACCTAAGGTGCGTCGGCCAGAGTAGTTATCGATTTGGCCGTCTACTGAGAGACCTAGATTGTTAACTTTTTCCGACCCCTACCCCTTCGCTCATATGGGCCGAAAAAATGGCTTTGGGCTAGTCAAAATTCGAAAAATTGGGGGTGGGCCTACTGGTTTGTGGGGTCGCGGCGATTTTGTTGGGTGGGTCCAGGAACAACGGTCTTCTTCAGATGGGTGGGTGGGGTGGTTTAGGGGTTGAGGATCAATAATAATACTACTGCTCGGTGCTCGGTTTGCAGGTGAGTGCAGAGCTTCGGGCGGAGCTGATTGGCTATCGACAATTGGCAGTGGCTCGAGAACAAGAGAAAGCCCTAGCCAAGCTTCACTATTCGCAGCACTCGCAAGTAGAAGAGTGGAGTGTACCGACGGCCACCGACAGTACCGATCTGGCTCCTTACTTGGCCGCTAACAGAAAGCCGGATCCAGAGCAGCCGACTACAGCTCGCAGTGACGACAGTGCAACGTCTACCACGGTCACCGAGAGTCTGCGCACTGTGCTTTGTGAGGAGGAGGAGACGCCCACTCCATGTCCTGCCCAACGCCCATCTTCTTTGGTGCGCAGCGCCTCGTTCACGGTAGAAACTCCCAGTCGAGCTTTACTGGAATCACGGCAGAACTTCCACGTCGACGATTTGCCGAAAACGCCAGAGAAACTGGCCACTAATTTGTGCAGTTTAACCGCTTCTCCGGTCATCTCCGACAAGCTCAAACAACTGATTTCCGGTGTAGACACTGTGGCAGATGTCAGTGTAAACAGTGCCAGACAACATCTGTCTGAATTTGAACAGGTAAAAAATGCAGGTTGTACCAAAAAAACAACCCAGCAGATTTTTTACTGTGGCAACCGTAAACCTCAACCGATTTGAATGAATCTTTTTTAAATAAAAGACTTTAAATTCTTGATAGATTGCTAAAATTTTTATTAATATACCGTGCTTACTGAGACAGTAAAAGCAGTGATTTAGGTAATGAACAAGAGCGATTTTTATTATGCCGTTGCGCTTCATTATAAAACAGATTCCTACAGCTAAGGGCTGACGTCACGAGGTTTTACTGGTGAGACACACGCTCGGTTACTTCACCAGTAATGTCTCATTAGCCCCAGCAGTAGGAATCTGCTTTATATGAAGTGCAAAAGAATCGCTCTGTCCATTGCCGAAGTCCCAGCGTAAAAATCTCGGAAACTAAGCGGACGGAGTGCGTGAGTAGAAGTTCTTATCCCGCTTTTCTAAGTAGTACAGCAATAATTAATTTTCCTGTTCTGATCTAAAATAAAAATTGTGTCATTTCTAATGATGCAGAAACGTATCCAGGGCTGGGGGTGGTACACCCTTTCCGGCCGAGTTAGGAAAAGAATTTGTCGAACATAAGAAACGCGATTGAACAACGCATTATTGAGCAGACATGGGCTAGCATTTCGGCTGAGGGGGCTGAGAGGGGGTAGGAGCGCCCATACATGGGCCGGAAAAATCCCGAGTGGGGGTAGGGGGGTTGCAGACCTCGGGGGGTGGGGGGTCACCCCGAAAAAAGGTAAAAAAACGCCTATTTTGCCTTAAATAAGCGAAAATTTCCTCCCTCTGGGAGGGGGTGGGGGGGTATGGCCGGCCGAGGGGGGTGGGTGGGGGGTATGGCCGGCCGAGGGGGAGGGGTATACCCCCTTACCTCCCCGGCCCATGTATGGGAGCGCCTGAGGGGGGCTGAAGGGGTGGTAAGCCAAAAAGTCCGATTTTTGGATAATATCGAGGTTTTTGGGCTTATTATGCTAAAATAAGCTATTCTGAGCTCATTTACACCTAATCCAGGCATATTTTTATCATAATTTTCAATAGAAAATTCTTCCAAAATTCCTGAGGGGGGTAGCGGCCGGCTGAGGGGGAGGTCAGAGCCTGAGGGGGGCAACCCCCCTCAGCCCCCCTTTGCCCATGTCTGTTATTGAGTTTTCAGTTTCAGTTTATTCAGTATCAATCGGTCCAGAAGCATAGGAAGAGTGATACGAGAGAGTACCCAGGCGTAGCACTTACAGATACCCTATTCATTCAGAAATCGGTTAAAGTCACAGAAACGCAATAAAAAACGGTTAAAGTTTACACTCAGAATGGCTTTTGGGGTGAGGGGGTTTGGCGTTTCCAGCTGGGGATAACCCCGGAAACCCCCTAGCACGTTAGGCTAATGAGCGCTCGACCGACCGTTCGAGTCCAGATTATTATCTTTCTGTTTTGTTGCCTTATAAACTGTGTAAAAGGCAAGCTTAGCTTTCTTAAGAATTAGGTTAAGATTGTTGCAGATGGAGCAGTTGCTAGAGCAGTACCACCGACTGCAGTTGGAGGAGTTGGCCTTGAGACAGGAACAAGAACGCGCACGATTGAAGGAACAGAGAGAAAAACTTAGCTCAATCGCCTCTGTCTGCACTACTCCTGTGGGACAGAACTTCTCAGAACAGGTACGTGACCGCTGCGCTACTGCCACATTGGGTGACCTTTTATAGTCGAATATCAGCGTCGATTCTCCTCGATCGAAGTCAACCCCTAGTCGATTTGGCAGAACCTGTGTGTCGTTTGTGATGCCTGGTCCAGTCGGTGAGAGACTCGGTGCTTGTGTGAAAGGACATCTGACCAGAAGAATGTGGAAGACACCTAGGCTACAAGCTCTTAAAAATAGAGTGAAGGTACTAGTCGGTCACTTGTTTTCGGTACTCTTCCTACTGTCCCTTTCTTTCTCTAAGGATGTAAAAAGCGAACTATCGAAAGTTAATGGAGTGGAAAGCCCTACCAGCGATACTTTGTTTCAAGATATGATCAGCAAAGAGGTATGTTGTAGTCGTTCAACTCATCTTCTTTACGTTGTCTCGCCGACTTTACCGTCTGTTATTCAACTAACCTCAAGTAAAAGTATGAGCCCTTTTGAAAATGTTCTGTCATTGTCTCTTGCCTCCAATCAAACAAGTAGGTTAATCATTCTGGTATGTATAAAGTTGATGCCTTCAACCATACATGTAACAGCTCCGGGCCGACCTGGGGGTAGGGGGGTTTCCTCAGGGGGGTCGAGGGGGGTCGCCTAGACGGGGGTCCCAAATTTCAAAAAGCTCCAAAGACACTAAAAATCACTATTTTAAGCTGCCAAATAGCGTTTTAGAGCTGAAAACAAGCAAAAAAATGAAAAAAAGGCTTCCAAAAACACCAATTTCTCTTAAATATCAGTAGTGGAAGCACCAAATTCGGTTTCCAAAGGCTTTTCAAGCGAATTTTAGGTTAAAAATTCGTGATTTCTGAGCCAGTTTGTTAGTACTGGGAGTCACTACTAGTACTTGTATTTTTGGGTCGGGGGGAGTGAGGGGTTTGGCCTTTTCAGCTAAGGGGGTAACCCCCCAAGCCCCTAGTACATGTATGCTCAACACATGTGCATGGTGGGAAGCTCAGTGGGACAGCCAGGTCTCCATGCATAGTTGTGCTGGCTCTAGGGGGAACTGCCTCACTCACTCGATTGTTTCCCTAACTCTGTTTTTCATTAAGCCGGCCAGTGTTCTGCTTGTACGTAAGTAATCTAAAGTTTGCCTTCGCTTCTGTCTGTTCTGCACATGCATGGGCCGGGTATTCCTCTCGGTGGGCTCAACGAAAATTTGGGCGGACTGTTTAGCAAACCCTCCAGACTGTTTCGGCCCATGTGTGTATGTTTCTGGATGGACTGCCTCAGTTGATTTTCTGTTCTGTGTGCAGTTTTCTTTACGCCGCATATTAAGTCTGCTTGTTTTAGCTAGAACGTGTTCTGTTGGAGATTCATCAGATATTCTTCGAGAAAACAGCCGCCGAAAGAATGCAGATGATCGCGCAAATGAGAGAGGCCGATCAACAACTCTCTGAACAATCGGTAGTTTTGGCCTTTGCTCATACTGAACTGCGTATATGAGCGAGTTTTTCAGCAAAACCGTCGCAAAAACGGCCGATACTCTCTGGCTACAAAGAAGTCACTGGCACGAAAAGGACTGCTGTAAGTTGAGATAATTGTCCAAGTACTAGCTTGAAGATCTGGGGCGTTATGGCATGTCGTAACGACCTAGCGAATGCTGTGCTGTTTTGGCGGGCTCTGTGTAAGTTTGTGACCGAAAATCATTTTAGGACGATCAACAAGTCCCCTTCGCCTAGACCGCAGAGTCGACAGTATCGCAGACGAACGATGGCTTCCATGATTGCGGTGCACACGCCACGAAATCAATCCCAGACCTCTCAAAGTCATCACATTCTCGTCAATCATTCCATTAGTAAAGGGCGTAAGAGGTACCATACTTGCGTTCTATGCTAGACCTGTGCACCCTACTGACTTCAGCGTCCCTAAAAGAAGACGGTCAGTGTTGACCGGTCTCAAATCGCCACGGCCACGCCCTCCGGTCACCCGAACCCCTGTTCAGACGCGGTCTATGCAACCTAAACTGACAGCCGCTAAACAGACTCCAACTCCTCAGCAGATCAACATCAAACGGCCGTGGCGCTAAAGCTTTGATTCGTACTAATTTTTCTCTTCTCGTCAACTGTATAACAAGAATAACAACAATGAAAATTGGTTTCATCCTTTCTTCGCGTATTTGTCCCATCTGCGCCACCACGGATCCCAGTAGATCACTTTGTCGGGGTTGTGCTCCTCAAAAATCTGATAGGCTTTTGGTCTGCCGGATTCGAATCGTTCTTTCCGCTCTTCCACCCGCTCCGGAGGCGGCTCTGTCCACCAGGAGTAGTACTCGCGGTAATCGTAGTTCCGAAACGGAACATTGAACAACACGTAACCTGAACCGCACAGCAGCAAATTCAGTGAGCCGTTGAAAGCTAACAATTAGTGATTTCTAAGCCAGCTTGTTAGTAATGAAAGTCTGGAACCGCTACTATACGGCGGGATTCTATCGGAAGCCCTGTAATTTTTCCTGAAAATCAAGTAACTACCGTAACGCGGTACCTGCTTACGGCCCTTGGTGAAAAAGCTGCCGAAAATTTTGTACTCGGACAGTACCCCCCACATCGCAATTACCGATATATATTTATGCTTGTGCGTAGTATTGAGCTCAGGTTTAGAATGAGGATTTAATTTAAGCATTAGTTCATGCTCTAATCGAGCTTTAAACCTGTGGTTACGCTCAAGTTAAACAAATCGGCCACCCTACCAAAGTGACATACTAATTGACGCAACTATGACGCATACCAGTCGGACGGTAAGATGACACTACAGTATCTATCTACTCAATAAATTCGCGTCGAAAACCGTAAACAAACAATTCAAATGAACAGGGCTTCCGATAGATTCCCGCCGTATAGTACTTGTTGTATTTTTGGGTCGGTGGTTGTGGAGGGTTGGCCTTCCTAGCTAGGGATAACCTCCACACCCACTCCCCCAGTACATTACATAATGTGTAGAATAGTGGTGTTAGGCTCTTTTTTTTAAAAAAAGGCAGTTTTTTAAAAAAAGCTTTTTTTTGAAGGCCCATTTCGAAAATTTTTTATTTTATTCACAGTATGGAAAATTTTGGGGGAAAATCGCTGAATTTAGCCTCAGATATACATTAGGAGTACAGTTCTATCAATTTCTTGCCTATTCTAAGCCTAAAAATAGGTTTTGAAGGGCAGCAGCCACTCTGTGAGAATGCTGCAGGTAGAATGTCGACTCTCAGGCTGTTTAAGTTGCTTCTGATGCATCCTTGCATCTCCTACAAGCTATATCTCATGCTAGGAAAAAATTTTGAAAAAAAATTTCGAAATGAAAAATTTTCATTAAAAAAAGCTTTTTTTTGGCTTTCAAAAAATTTTTTTTTACAACTCTAAGTAGAAGAAATAATAATAATAGTAGAAGAAGAATTAGTAATTTGTCTGTACAGTACCTCTGTCAATGGCTTTGAGCAGTTGAACGTTAAGTAAGAGATACTGTTCATAGCAAAGTGTAGAGCGTGGCCACGGTAGGCGCTTTAGGGTGCCTGGCATGAGAAACATGAAAATCAGGTCCAAGTTCTGAAAGCACAAACAGTCAATGGTGGAGGAGATGAGAACAAATGAGACTACTCTATGATCGAAGAAGAGATACTCGTCCCTGCAAATGGGACACGGATTGTTATCATTGTATCTGCCGTATTTGTCTATGCAAAAGCGTTTCGGACGTGGCATGAACTTGGGCTGAGCTGGATAGTTGCGTCTGTACCACAGCCATAACGGCTTATCCTTGTAGGTGTCTTTGAATACTGCAACTCATCTCACATAATCATACATAGTCAGGGTTCATACGGGTCAGGGAATTTCCAATCTGGTCAGGGAAAATTATTGGCAGGGTTTGTGCGGGACCTGGAAAGTGAGGGAGTCATGGAAAAGTTAGGGAATTTAAAAAAAAGTCAGGGAATCATGGAAAAGTCAGGGAATTTCGTGTCTGGTCAGGGAAAAAATTGATAGCAGTAGAAACATCTCGCCACCAAACGGTCCTTTTAGAACTTTACACGCCAACCTTGTTGAATATCGAACTTCTGACTTTCTACTAGGGTTCCGACGATATATCGATATCGAAAAGTCGATATATCGACCCTTTTTCCAATATCGATATCGCGATATTTCGCATCGATATTTTCGATATTTTTGTGTGGAAAATCAGGAAATAAAACAAAACTGACACCAAGTATATTTCTCTGGAATAGTAAAAAACATTTTTTCCTGAACAACTCAGAAATCGATTCTATAGTTAAAACCTAACAGTGGCATGATACCTCTCAAAAACATCAATTTCTCGCCTTTGTCAGCTTTCTGACAGCAACGCTTTGCTTTTTAGCATACATTGTACTTGGGCTGGGCCGCGGGGGGTTCGGGGTTTGCCCACCCTCCAACTTAGGCTCGATCTGCCCTAATCGGCACCAACATGTCACTCCACCTAAGCGCAAGCTCGGAGACAAGATATGCGGTCAGAGTGACACGCTGGTGCACATTTGCCACAGAGAAGGCGATAACGGAAAATGTAGCTAGCTACCTTGAGTTTTCATATATCGAATTTGTTCCTCGACCGTGTGTTTCGGCTTGAAAAAACCCATTTTCTTGACCATCGGATTCCGTGCCAGCTCCGACTCATCTCGCTCCTCGATCGGTTTGAATTCAACATCTGCGTCCACATGTTTTTTTATGAAGAATCGCACGTTGGATTGACAGGGCGCCAGTAAATAGGTGCATTTGCATAAAGAGCTGGTTGATAACAGAGCTTTTATCATAGTTCTCATTTGTCAGACGTCCACTCTTCACTGCCCTGCAAACCACACATATGGACTCGATTTGCAACAAAGCGTCAAACTTCTGGAAAAAGTGAAGCAGCAGCCATGGACGACTAAAAACTACTGGACTGGTCGCGCTTCGGACCGCTATTACATACTTAGAGTAATTTTACACGTCCATATGTTTGGAACCGTTGGACCTACAAACAACATAAATACATCTTTAGAATCCTCACGGTATCAGTAATCGAACGCAGTACTCAAATCGCTTTCAAACCCACTACAAAAAAGTAGTTTTTATTACATTGCGCAAATTAGGATTACCAGTCAATGTTGCGCAGATTAGATTGAACCACAGCACAGAGCTAGGCTCCCTCTACAACTTTCGTCATAAGGTCCAAAGCGCTCCAACGCATCCATAGGAAGTTATTTGCAAAAAACTCTGAATATATTGAATACATGGGAAACATGCATTAACAGCATAGAAGCGACCGGAAAAAAGATTATCAGACAAGATATTATGAACACTGGACAAAAATCACAGGAGAATGAAAGTAGCGTTACATACAGTTAGCGACTACGTCAAAACTTTGTTATTTTGGCTTGCGCACTGCGCTTAACACCAGAAGCAGTGAGTCTCTTGACGAGGTTTTTACACGCAGTTGAAAAATTTAGTGACGAGAACTCGGGCAAACGAGTGACCCTGCAGACAACTACCAAACATGCATACATGTACTACTAGGCAGTTTAAGAATCTTTAGGTGTCCTGCCCTAATCACAGTTAAACAATGCTCAAACAATCCCCTTTAACTTTAGCGGTTTGTTCCAGTTTCCTCCGTTCCGGTTTCCTCCATTAAGTTTCCGGTTTCCTCCGTTTTGAAATTTTACTGTTTTGGTGCATATCTGTTTCAGAAATTGAATTTTGAAGGTACTAACCATAAACCTAGAAATAGTTTTCTCTCAACTCATTTTCTCAAAAAAACAACAGCAGTCTTTTGGCGAGTGTCTAATCGTTGTCAATTATGCAACTGAGGGCAACAAACAAGTGAAAGTGCCGCATAACTGCTGAAATTTCTAAAATAACCAAACGGGTATTGACCTATCTGGTGAACACCGGCCGGCCGCGGCCGGCGTAATTGCTCGGCGCGCGCTGCACGCTCTTGTTGTTCGCTATTGTTCGGCGGCAACTTTAAACTGGCTTTTGGCAGGACTAGGGAAGGCTACCGTTACTGTCACTCTTTTACTCCATTACACCTGCACAATGAATACAAACAAGCAATTTAAAACAAATAACACAGCAGTAACAACAACAACATACAGTACATATGATAAAATATTCAATCTAATTTACTATGGGTATGCATTTGCAACGCTCCGTAAGAAATTTCCGCACGATCTTTGCAGTGATCGCCACCACATCTCGGCCAGATGTTTCTCCAAGTTACCGCCAACGCCTCTTTTTCTTCACATGATGTCTTCCTTTGGGAAATTCCAGGAAGCCTCAATTCCTTGTTCCCGGCTGGACATGGCGCAGCAGCAGCGGTCCTAGAGTGTCGTGGTTCCGCTTCTCGACCTCAAAGTACCGAACTTCATTTGGCATATGCGGTCCCTTCCACCACAAAACGCCGAAGACCCAGGACCCGCTGACCAAGTTGCCGTAGTTGCGCGGACCCTCATCATCTTTGACGTCATCTGAGTCATATTTCCGTTTCCGACTTCTGCGGTCCCTTTTCAGCATTCTTCCTTTGCCATATTTGCCGGAGCCACCAAACAGGGACTCATCGATCTGGACAAGTTCTCCTTCTCCACCCATTTTTGGCGCCTTATCCAAAAGAATCCAACACACATCTCGACAGAGATTATACCAAAGAGAAATAGTGTTTTTGTTGACGCCCACTCTTGCCACGGCAGCTTCAACTGACATACGGTCGATCCAACACCGCACCAACTGCATGATAGTGGGTAGTGATTTGTGGCAGTTGCAAACATTTAGAAAGAGCGAGACAGAGAGAGAGAGTGCAAATAAAACAACAGCTCGGCTGACAGCACAGAGATAAGACAAGAGCGCAAGCATGGACGAGGTGTTCATTTCTTGTCAAAGATGATTTACAACCAGCTAACCGGTTGCGGCCGGCCAGCCAGCTGACCAACGCCCTGCTTGGCCGGTCCGCCTGCCAGCAGCCAGTTTAAAGTTGCCGCCGAACAATATAGAGCGTGCAGCGCGCGCCGAGCAATTATGCCGGCCCGCCGGCCGGTGTTCACCAGATAGGTCAATACCAACCAAACGTTAATACAGTTAATTATTATTCAAATCTTGCGTTAATACAGTTTATTATTATTTAATTTTATAGTTAGTGCCTTCAAAATTGAATTTCTGAAATACAGGGTGTGCCAAAAAAAAAACAACCCAGCAGATTTTTTGCTATAGCAACCGCAAATCGCAACCGATTTGAATGAATCTTTTTTTAAATAAAAGATAAATAAATTCTTGAAAGACCGATGAATCGCTTATTAAAATAGCCTGCTTAGTTCCTGAGATATTTGCCCTCAAAGTCAAAACAGAGATTTTGGCAGTGAACAAGAGTGATAAACACAACCCAGCAGATTTTTTACTTTTGCAACCATGAATCTTAACCGATTTGAATAAATTCTTTTTTGAATGAAAGACTGATAAATTCTTCAAAGATTGGTGCAATTTTTATTGAGATTCACTGCTTAGTTCTTGAGATATTTGCCCTCAAAGTCGAAACAGATTTTGGCAAAGAACAAGAGCGATTCCGTTGCACTTCATAATAAAGCAGATTCCTACTGCTGGGGGCTAATGACACTTTACTGTTGAAGTGAACCGAGTTTCTGTGTCACCAGTAAAGCCTCCAATAGCCCTCAGCAGTAGCAGGAATCCGTTTTATTACGAAGTGCAGCGGAAAAAGAAAAATTCCCTCTTGTTCACTGCCAAAATCACAATTTTGATTTTGAGAGTGAATATCTCAGGAACTAAGCAGAGCACATTAATAAACGTTACATCAATCTTTCAAGAATTTATTTATCTTTCATTTAAAAAAGGATTCATTCAAATCGGTTGAGATTTGCGGTTGCTACAGCGAAAAATCTGCTGGGTTGTTTTTTTTTGGCACACCCTGTAGATATGCACCAAAAAAGTAAAATTTCAAAACGGAGGAAACCGGAAAATTAACGGAGGAAACCGGAACGGAGGAAACCGGAACACGCCAACTTGTTTTTTCCGACGTTTTTCTTAGCAAGAACAGTTAATGCGCAGGAAACATGTGAAGTAAGAAGCATCACGATGACGGCGTAGCAGAAAAATAATTCAGTCTTGAATAATACCAATGGGTGCACGCACACAAAACCAAACAGCAAAAACCCGACGGACCGACAAGCAAGAAACTCGCGCCGCAAACCACGCGAGCACCTCACCAGCACACACTCCCAGTGCCAGACAACAGACAAGCAGACAGGCGCGGCCAGAAAAATCGATACACACCGCCGTTGCAGGTAGCCGGCTAAAGTAAACAAACAGACAACTACATACGCGCGCACGTAACTGCACTGTGCGCAAAAAATAAATGATCTCCTTCTTATATTTCCTGGAATTAGCCATGAGTTAGCGCACATAACAAGATTACTAACTCCGTTTCAAAGTTAAATTAATTCAGAGTTTTTTGCAAATAACTCCTTATGGATGCGTTGGAGCGCTTTGGGCTATATGACCAAAGTTGTAGAGGTGGTCGAGCTCTGTACTGTGGTGCAACCTAATCTGCGCAACATTGATTGGTAATCCTAAAATGCGCGATGGAAAAAAATCAACTTTTTTGTAGTGGGTTTGTAGGTGATTTGAGCACTGCGTTCGATTGCTGATACCGTCAGGATTCTAAAGATGTGTTTATATTGTTTGTAGGTCGAACGGTTCCAAAGATATGGACTTGTAAAGATACCCGAAGTATGTATTAGTGGTCGGGAGCGCGATCAGTCCAGTAGTTTTTAGTCGTCCATGGTCAGAAATATTGCAACATGTGCGCATATACCACAGCAGGCGGGCGCGTATTCTAACAGTTCTCAGACGTCGGAGAGAGAGCTCAGAGGGGCGATGAAAATAGGTCAATTTTCAGCAACAGACCGATTTTCGGCAAACCTAAAATTTTGTTAATCCGTAAACTTTACAAAACGTTTAGTTTGAGTGAGTAAACAGCGTTTACACTGAAAAATGAAAGCAAATTATTTTACAGCACACGTACAGTCGTGTCTCGTTAATCCGGACAATCTGTGACCGACCAATTTTGTCCGGATTAGCGAATTTCCGGTTTAACGAATCAAAGCTAAAACTGTTTTTCTGGTCAAAGTCCTAAACGACAACTTTTTGTAAGTGTTAGTTCTGCACCAGATATTGTGGGCAGGTATTGGAAAAGTACCAAATATCAGGTATCAGGTACCGGTATTTCAAAAATACCCAATCTGGTATCAGGAAATAGGTAGGTATTCACAAAAATACAGGTATCAGGTATTAGGTATCAGGTATTCTCCCATAAACAGTTAAAATCCGGATTTTAACCGAAAAATCGCTCAAACCACCAATTTAGTCTCAAAAGGCAGCTAAAGTCAGATTAGGTCCGGTCATTTTATGACTTTTTCGTTATGAAACTTGCCAAAATGCTAAAAACCCACTCTCAAAATATTACAGGGGTGTGGAATCGCTTTGCACATCCATCTCTGGTGGTTTATCTTTGCCATTTAGAGTAAGCCTTCTCGTAACCTCTTTTTTCCCATACAGTGTGTCCCTACTTGTCTTCGCCTTCATTCGTTGGCTTACTCAGAATTTCGCAAAAGGAAGTACGTATAAATTTTTTTGGCCCATGGCCCAATCAGGGCGAGAAAATTTTGTCAAAATTAGCTTGAAAAACGCTTTTGAATGCATTCTGAGTATAGCATTAGCAGAAGATAGGAGGTATTGTAGTCTGAAGAGGCCTGGTTGGGCAACGGCCCAAGCAGGGCAAGAAAATATTGAAAAATTAGCCTTCCTACATGCCTTTTTTAATGAACAAACCGGTCGTAAACTACCATTTGATACCATCTGTTTGTACCTGATACCTGTACCTGTTTCAGTCCAAAAATACCCAAAATCAGGTAGGTACCGTTCGAAAGTACCCGATCAGGTATCAGGTAGGTAGGTATCAGATTGGTATTGCAAATCTACCTGATAATCAGGTACTGGTACAGGTATACCTGATCCACAGTAGCACCAGATTCTTCTGGACCAGTAACTGGTCATAAAAAGCCGAAAGCTCAATTCGGCAGATTATAGCCCCTAAAAATCACATCCTGACTCAGTGATCAAGATTCGTAAAAATACCCGACTTTCAGTCTGTTTGTTCATTGCTTTATTTGTGTATTCTTAGTTAAACTCGGTTCATTGCATTGCCCACATTTTTACGTACACGTGCAGAACAACGCCCTTACCAGTTAGTTCTGTATTCGCAACATCAAGAATACATACTTGGTGGTAACATAGTAGACACTCATTCAGCGCCTGCCTGCATCAGTCAACGGCACTTATATTGTATTCTGCGTTTACCTGTTTCTTTCTTCTCAATCTACCCATTATTATCACCACCGACTTGCTGGTGCTGTGTTTGGAAGGATCTGGTCTGGTTCTGTGTTTCTTCCCTTCATCTTAGTCATCAGATGTGATTGTTGAATTTAGTTAGTGAGTGAGTCGCAAAAGCATGACCATCGTGTACAACTTGTATATATTCGATCGAAACGGGAGTTGCGTATTCTACAGAGAATGGAAGCGTGGCAAACCGTCTGGCATGTCTCAAGATGAGGCACGGGCAATGACAAAGGTTTTCCTTCCCTCTCGCATACTAAGCTGGAATATTTCTAGGAATTCAAGCTCATGTATGGTATGCTGTTGTCGTTGCGTTCTTTCTCCTCCAAACTCTCTCCCAAAGACAGGTAAAAAGCAATCTTCGGTTCGGTGAAACTATTCAATCAGACGTCCGAATTTTCAGTGGCAAGTCATCGTTTCGGAGCTTTCAGACCACGGCTTATAGATTGAGTTACTACGAGACACCAACTGGAGTGAAGTTTGTCATGAATACTGAGAAGAACGGCACAGGCGTTCGGGACTTGCTCAGACAAATCCATGGTCAAGTAGGTTTGAAAATTAGGAGGTGTCATCATCATTTTGTCTGTGAACAGACACGTATGTGGTCAGTTCTGTGGATGGTCCCATAGTGTCAATGCGCGCGACACTATTGGCCTTGACAATGCGGTCAAAAAATTTCGCTGGTGGAGGTGTGAACAGACTGAGCTTGTGTCGTTGCGCTACTGCACGGCGCACCACACGACTTGAACTGGGCACAGGAGCCGTGCTGTGACTGCATGACTGCAACGGTGCCCGACAGTCGCCGCGCAGGGTGGTCAACACGTGTTCGCGCACCTGGGCGCAGCAGAGCGTCACCCAGACTGGATTTGTGACTCCCAGAACGTCACAGCTGAGCAGCCAGTAGAGCTCGCATTGCCCAAACTCGAGTACAAAGGAGAGTACAAATAAGCAGACGTTGGTCACTGATACCAACGTAACCACCAGACCAACCACGATCAAACGCAACTCGGTAGAACCATTGCCAGGACGTTTGTGTGTCACCAGCAACATCAATAAGTACAGTACTGTCGAAAGTAGTGAACATACTGACATGTTCATTGCTATGATAAGCAGTAGTATGCGCTAAAATAATTAAGGTTAACCAAGCCCGTACTGATCTGCTCTTTACCACACTGGTGGGCTGTGCGTGCCAGACTAACTGATTGCCGGTTTCGTTTACGTCACTGGCAGTGCTGTGGTCAACGGCTACCAATGGCGCTGAACTCAACAGCGGCAAGGACCAAAGCAAAAGAATTGAACATCGTAGTACTTTTCTGTTCCAAATCTGAACGGAGCATATGTGATTGGGGCTAAAGTTGTTAACAGAGCGGAGTGTTTTTAAACAGTTCTAATGGGTTGAGAAATTCGTGCATTGGTCGCCGTTAAAATCAGCTAGTTTCACTGTTTCAATGACAACTTCAGTCATCTTCAACTGGCTGCTGAAAGAGAAAGCCAGAATGACAGTTTGGGTGAGAACCAGACATGGGCAAAGGGGGGGGCTGGGGGGGGGTTGGCCCCCCATCAGGCTCTGATCTACCCCCCATCAGCCGGCCGCTACCCCCCATCAGGAATTTTTGGGAAGAATTTTGTATAGAAAATTATGATAAAAATATGCCTGGAATAGGCGTAAATGAGCTCAGAATAGCTAATTTTAACTTATTTTAATGAAAAATAATCCAAAAAACCCTGATTTTCGCCAAAAATCGGACTTTTTGGCTTACCACCCCCTCAGCCCCCCATCAGGCGCTCCTACCCCCCATCAGCCCCCCATCAGGAATTGAAAATTCTACCCCCCATCAGCCGAAATGCTAGCCCATGTCTGGTGAGAACTATCTGCTTGAATATTGCTATTCTTGGTAAGAGGAGCTAAAAATTCCAAAATATCTGCAGGTTCGCTATTAGGAATTGCTAAAGAGTTACCCTGCCCTGGCCTATTAAACTGCAGAGTTTAACATACTCTTCTGTAGTCAACAGGAAAGCAAATAGATGTGAACCGATTAAGAGTGACCACCAGAATGCTGACATGCTGAACGACGCTGAACCAAGCAAGAACGGTGCTGGCTAGTTTGACCATTAACTCGATATTCAAAGTGTCGGGCAGTCCCAGGAACTGCAGTTTTTGGCTGAGCAATGAATGCGTTGCCAGCAAGAGATCTGCCACTGCTTGGCTGGAAGACAGACGAAAAAATGAAGAAGTGAACGGTTTGACATTTCGACAGCGAATGGCCGTAAGCAGAAAGCACAGATTAAATAGCCAGACAAGGCTTGTAGAGGCCAGAAGACCAACTCCAATAACAAACATGTTGCGTAGTGCGTACTTTTTCAACAATAGCACATTATTAACAAGTAGTTTCGCAGCGTGGGGCAAGCCATAATTGGACAGTTTTGCGCCTTGACATTCATATATTCTTACCTATCGATATTGGCTAAATTATATGTGTTTTTGTAGCTAGTAAGCGCTAAATTGCAGGTTTATGTGGAGACCGTGGTCAAGAACCCTTTGGTTGAACATGGAAAACCAATAAACAGTGATCTGTTCAAAACTAAGCTTGATGAATTGGTAAAGAAACATGCCTCACTTACGTAATGTTTTGCCTGTAAAATTTTCAATGTAGTCTGTGTTTTTTGTAACTGGTACACAACAGGCGTCCATGAAAGCTGTACACGTATCCTGTTGGTACAGATCGGGGACAAGTTCATTTTTGGGGACATAAACATTGATTTTTGGGATAACCTTCAGAAATCCGGGATGAAAGTTTTCGTCAGTTATCCTTCAAAACGCATTTTAGCGGTATTCTGAGCGTGAAATTAATACATTTTAACTGTTTTAGTAGTTTGAAGAGACTTAAATCAATTTTTCATTGATTAACTTAGTATAAAATAACGGTCGTCCTTAAAAAAGATGTCCCCATCGGAGTCACTTCCTTCGAAGGGACTAGGGACAATTGTCCCCTTGTCACTTGTACCCCACCGGAGCTTTTGCTCCATGGTCTGCACCAAAGGGGTATAACAGTCAGGCACTTAACGCCGTTTATGGTACCAACACCATATAAGGTGCCGGTACCATATATGGTACCGGTACCGAGGGTAGTGGTACCATATATGGTACCACCACTCCACTTATTCGAAGAGGTACCATATTTAGTGCCGGCACCATATATGGTACCACCACGCTCGGGGACTGTGGTGGTACCTGTCATGTAGTGATTATGTGTGATTGAGTACGTACGTGTTTGACCGGTGAGTGCATGCCGTATTCTAATTTGTGTTACTGACCGCGTTAGGGTCAAACGTACTGGACTGGACCGGCTCAGATAGGCGCCTCTGATTGTCAGTCTCGCCTGCTCGTTGTGCCCGTATGCACTTGCTATATAAATGTTATTATAACCCACCACTCCTCCGCCACTGCGACACTTTGCTAATCCAATGGGCATTGCCCACGTGAGTTCGAATCTCACCGGCGTCGCCAGTGTCGCAGTGGCGGAGGAGTGGTGGGTTATAATAACATTTATATAGCAAGTGTATACGGGCACAACGAGCAGGCGAGACTGACAATCAGAGGCGCCTATCTGAGCCGGTCCAGTCCAGTACGTTTGACCCTAACGCGGTCAGTAACACAAATTAGAATACGGCATGCACTCACCGGTCAAACACGTACGTACTCAATCACACATAATCACTCACACATGACAGTACCATATGTGGTACCGGCACCATATATGGTACCCCTCATGTATGGTACCCTTACCTTGAGGCCAATTTCGCACTTGATTTTGAACGTTTTTGGAGATGTTTTCTTTTCGATTCCAACTCACAACCCTGCGATCTTTTCCGGCGCTCAACCAACTTCCCAACCCTTCTCTGAACTTTGTAGTTTATGGTTGGCCTCTTACATTGTCTTACGAAAAAAACAGATTCGGCTGATCGAATGCATGTACCCACCACCCATGCCCATGCCTAACTTTTTCACCTTTCTTTCATTTAAAAATTCGGGTTCTTAAAATACTCTTCAGCCACTTTTGGCGCTCTAACTCTTTTGCAACCCCTATAGTGGCATATTTTATTGCAGAATTTCGTAGAGCTATCATTGCTCTACATTTTGGTTAGTGGAACGTTTGCCTATCAGCTTGCGTTTACAAGAAAATTGAGTTTAATGACAGAAAATCAAGTGCGAAATTGTCCTCAAGGTAGTAGGGGTACCATATATGGTGGTACCGGCACCATATATGGTACCACCACAGTGCTCGAAGGTAGGGGCACCATATATGGTACCGGTACCATATATGGTACCACCACAGTCCCCGAGCATGGTGGTACCATATATGGTGCCACCACAGGCCCCGAACCTTATATGGTGTCGGTACCATAAACGGCGTTAAGTGCCTGACTGTATAAGGCACCGGTAAGCTTGAGCCGGAACAGTTGCAGAAACAAATGGAACTGTGCATTCCGGTCTATAGACGGCGGACTCTATTCCTCTACACACTAATCTACGTTACACTGTTTTGTAATAGTATCGGTGGAGGACTACATGGCTTTCATGCGTTAACTCTGAGACGACTAATCGTGCTGCTGCGACATCGCGGAACTCTGGCCAATGGAACCATTAAGGTGGCATGATGGTTCTTCTTGCTCATTGTCGTGCGCCATCGGAAGTACACAAGAGAATCGGTGGCAGCATTGAGCACAACCAGAAAGTTGCTTAAATCGACAAGCAGTGAGAACAACTGCGATTCATTGATTTCTGGATGCATTGTTTCCCAGGTGTTCAGCACTATTTGCATCAAATTCGATACCAGAAATTTGCTAGTCACCGCTAGAAGCATTCCCGTTGTTTGATACTTTCGGACTGGGCCATATCTGCAAGTACGTACATGTTGCAAACCTTCTGTGAGATAGTACTACACTTGACCGAAAGAACTGAGGTACTTCAGTCGATTTTAAGTCTGAACTGAGAGGATTTCAGACGGCCGTATAGGCTAAATTAAGAAAGCTTTGGTCAGTTTTCTTTTACCAGCTGTTCTGTGCGCTCTCGGCTTGGAAGATTGAAAAACAATTCAGAAAACTACCTGTTCGACTGAGTTTGAGCTCTGTAAGCGTTAGCGCGTTTCACCAGAAAGACCATTCTAACTGAGGCTATGGTGATTAGAAAGAACGGTCCAACAGTGACAAAAAGCCCGTTCAACAGACTGCAGTAGATCAGCAAATACCATCCATTCTGTCTCAATGCCGTGGCCCACGCATATGACACTGAGATTCTACTCCAATTGGACACAACGTGGCATTCCAGAATTTCTAACTCGAAAAATGTTGGCACGCAGTAAATCACTAAAGACATTCTCTGATACTTTCATTATACAATCAGGCACTTAACGCTGTTTAACCATCTAGGGTACCGGTACCTAGCTAGTGGCACCATACCTCCACGTTCGGGGACTGTTGTGGTACCATAAATGATACCGGCACCATATGTGGTACCCTTACCTATGACCATGGATGCTGGTACAACTACCATAAGGTACGAAATCTGAAGGGAGCGGTACCATTAACAGTGCATATGTGGTACCACCACAGTGGCCGAACTTGGAGGTACCATATATGGTGCCAGTCCCATAAATGGCGTTAAGTGCCTGAATGTTGTATTGAAAGCCTTGCGCCACGCATTTATTTTTAAATTGCTACCTGAACAAATAAGTACAGTAGAAGTGATGAGATTAGTGCGGCGCATAGTATCAGTGATCCGGTGCGTGAGTGGATTGATGACGGCATGATAACGGTGCAGAGTTATCACCACAATCATCCATACTGTAGCTGTCATGCTTATATTGGATATAGGATAGAACAGCTGCGTTACTATTCTGAAAGTCGAAAGAAAAACAGTCAGGGGAAATACGACATACGTATACGGTATCGGTGTACATATAATGAGGTACCACTTGAGGTTGAACCAGTATCATATGTGGTATCGCTACCATGTACATACGTATGGCTACCGATACCATATATGTGGTTATTGTAAAAGAGCCGTTTAAAGCAGAAGGTCTAAAGCACTTACTGCGTAACTCTCGGTTTACCGAGAAACGGCTGTAATGCTTCCGTTATTGAGTACAGACCCAGGCTGCTCAGA
Organism: Sabatieria punctata; assembly: GCA_030248155.1. Lineage (NCBI taxonomy): Eukaryota > Metazoa > Nematoda > Chromadorea > Araeolaimida > Comesomatidae > Sabatieria > Sabatieria punctata. The sequence goes on from JASANB010006998.1 coordinate 114,971, forward strand.
GTAACAGAGGCATTACAGCTGGCCAAAACGGTGAGCAAGACAAGTAGCGTTTTTCTGATTTTGAAGTTTCGAATCATGAGCGCACTGTGGACATTGAAGAAGAGACCAAATAATCCCACCGCCACTGTGAGAACACCATTAAGTAGCCAGCGACTGGTCACACTTTTTTGTCTGAACAAATAGATCACTAAGGGAGGACAGTGAGACGATAGAGAATTCATCGTTTTTCACGCACGCAGTTTGCCACTAAAAAGTGATTGTGCTTGAGCGGCTTACGTGCCGGTCGGCGGAATGCAATTTTTGCTTGAAGCAGGCAATGAAATAGTTATGAATTCTTCTCATGGTTCAATTATCTGCGCTATAGACTGCTCCAACATTTAATTGAGTTTTTTCTGCTGCTGCAATCACAGATTGGGCGACAGCGTTTAACTAAAACGTCACAGAAAGAAAAAGTTGTTCACGAAATAACATATTGAACTCAAATACAATAAAACCACAAAAATTGCCATTTTCTATAGTGAGATTCAATTCGAACTTCTTCTCTGCGGTCAAAATACTGTTTTAGTAAATTCCAGGGGCCTTGCCTTAAGCTAACTGGAAGTTTCAGATTGCTACAATGTAAAAGCAAAAGACACGGTTGTGCATTATCTCAGAAAACTGGGCTGCCGTATAAGTACTGAAGAATGAATGTTGTACTGTACATGATTCTGGTATTCTGTGTGTGTATTGTGTTTTCTATCATCGGTCTTATTATCTCGTGTGTCTGTGCCTTACTAGTAAAAGACGTTACATTGGGTACATACTGTACACTTGTGACTGTACATACACATTTTTGGCTTCGCTGCACATTAGATACAAAATACACTACACTTACATTTACATATTGAATATCGACTGTTTTGTAGGTGCATGTAGTCGACATGCTTTCTGGTCGGTCGGCTTCGGCTATCTCCAATGTATCATCACTCCATTCTATGCTTGTATCGATTTTCGACGACTTGACGACGCCGTTTCAGTGCCAAATACGTATCGGCCACATATTCATGTTTGCATTATTGATCGCTGTGTGTTTTGTGGCTGGCAGAGCGGCGTTGGTTAAGGTTGCTCATCAGTAATGCGCATAGGCGTAGACAACCGGTCCCACGCAATGTCCACACCAGTGCAAGGCCCAGCAGTGCCGTCTAAGAGTCAGCTAGCAAATGGCGGCATGAGCTGCTGCAGCTTCTGTCCCTGTCTCTGCGTTCGATTTATTCTCGCCCTCTGCACGCATTTCACGTGGGGTCTGGCCGTGCTTGTCAACTGTAGATATTTCCAGTTGTGGAAGTCCTACGACATTTTGTGGTACTGGGCGCCGGTGCTCATCAGTGCGCTAATTCCCAAACTAAAACTGGACAGCTATTTGGTGATTCTGCTCTGTGCCATCGGACGAAAGTGCAAATCGTCGCAAGGTCTCTGTCGTAGCATTCGAGAAGTGACTCGTGAGTGGTCACAGGAACCGGCTGATGCTAGTTTTTGGCACAAAAATAAAGCGGCCGATGCAGCTAATTTGGGAACCTATTTACTGCGTTTTCGTGTCTCGGTCGCTTTGCTGCTCGGAAATATGAGAAACAAATTTATCGGAGACGTGCACTATGTTCAGCCGCTGATGAACTTTGGTTTCTGGAACCCGTTAGATATGCTCAATTTGTTAGGAATTTCTATTTGGTTCGATGTGATTTTTCTATGGATTTCTGTGCTTCTGATGTACTGCAGACAGTGCAAACTGTGCTGCACGCTTGGCTGTAAGAAATTCCTATTGTGGCTGTTGATATTTGGCATGGTTGAAGCGCTGGTTATGGAAGTGCCAATGCAATATGCTCAAGTGAAACTGGACGCTACCTGGTGCAATTTTAGAGTTATTCCGTCAAATTATACCCTCTAATGTGGTTTTATATGTCTTAATCCAAAAACGGGTACTGCTACTGATATGTGAAAAGTAAAATCTGAGCAATTTTGATTTAAAAGGCAACACCTTAAGGATTTTATCTAGCAGGTATACAAAATGAGAAATGCTTGTTCTTTGTACTTTTTAAGTTGATCTTTAAGGTGATCTTTCTTTTTGACTGCGGTTGCGCGGTTTTGCGCAGGGCAAAAAAAATTGGGCGAACAGTTGAAGCTGAAGGTAAGACGTTGTTGAGCGCGCTATTAGAAAGTCACGTGAATTCTGTATCGAACAGTGGCAAAAGCGTTTCGCTCGGTTCAGGCACTGAACATCTGTCTGTATCAGCACCTGAACTTTGTGGGCGCCCATCCTGCCTTGAGATTTGGTCCAGTTGGACCCCTTGCTTTACATCAACTTTTTTAAAACGAAACAAACGTTACGTGGAACGTCTAACGTAAATTGCAGTTTCCGTCAGACGAAGGGTTGGCACTGTCGCGGTTTAGGGATCTTTTCAAAGTTTAGCTATACTCTTCGACTTTGGTATACTAGTTTACAAGAACTGTCTGTAAACTATTTTACTTTGGCTGACTTTTGGCTACTAGTTTACTTTAGATGACTAATGCATCTGTTTTACTTCAGCTGCCTTTTTGTCGGCGCCCGCCGATTTCTTCGCAACCAAATTCGACGCCCAGCCGTGGGAACTGCCGCGAAGCCCACCTAGTTTACTACAGGTGACTTATTGCTTCTGTTTAACTTTAGATGACTAATCGACCTGTTTTACTTTAGCTGCTTCTTTATCGACGCCCGGCTGTGGGAAACTGCCAAATAAATTGCGGTCCGATTGGACTGCTAGTGTAGTTTGGCTGACTTTTGATACTATTTTATTTCAGGTGACTTTTGACACTAGTGTACTTTGGCTGACTTTTGATACTAGTGTATTTTGGCTGACTTATTGTCGAAACTCCACTATGGGTCGAACGTTACCGCCTCCGGGGCAGCTCGACATACCCTCACTGGGCGATTGTCGAGCGGACTCTAAAATGCCCCAGGTCGACCTGGCTAGTCCCCAAATGGTAACGAAACGCCTCCCCCAGTCACGTATCTTGTTCCTGCTTTGCCAGGAGATGCTGACTTCGATCTGCATGCCACCTTCCTGGATTGCCGCTGGAACATCTGCCACGAAGACACCTAGCCCCAGCTTAACAGTGATTGCTTGCAGTAGCGTACCTGGGGGTGTACACCCCTTTGCAGTGGAGTTAGAAGGAAAAATTGACTAAAATTAAGAGTAATGAATGAATTATGTACCAAAACTGTCTTTTTATCTTCAGGATGCCTTTTAAATTAGATTTGAAGGCCAATTTCTCAAAATTTTCTCGGCCTTGTTGTGCAAAACCCCAACCATTTCTCTTTAAACTACAGAAACCAGCTCATTATTGTTAATTGTATGCAATGAATATCTTTTAAATGCGTTTGTAATTGCTAATTTTCTAAACTTTTCTCGCCCAGTGATTGCTTGTGCATTCATATTTTTAACAGATTTACTAGAAAATTAAAAAATATGAACACATTTCACAGGAAGGATAAACGTTTGCGACTGACTGCCTCTTTCTGCCATCTTTACCGTCAACAGTAAGCTCGACAGTTGAATCCTAGCCTGCAATCAGTGCAGGGATAGGACTCCGAGCACCAGATAGCCTGGCTATAGAACTGATGACAGTGCAGACATAGATATCTGTGGTTTGTACGTTAATTGCTAATGAAAGTTGTTTTAGCAGTATACTGTATAGTCTGTGTGCTGTCAGTAGTTCGCTCGACAGTTGATTCCTAGCCTGCCCTCAGTCCAGCGATTGGACTCCGAGCACCAGATAGCCTGGCTACAGAACTACAGACAGCACGCAGACTACAAAATGTCAGATGAGAGTTAGTGAAAGAGACAGTTGTTGCAACGCGGGCACGGAAAAACAGAGGTCGATTTGTCAGGATTGTCCCGTTTCCACTTTTGGAACTGTACTGCAGGCAATGATTCATAGTAGGAGGTATTCACCGAACTGTCTTGCAGAACGGTTTTGTTGTGGAGCCATTCATGCAAACAGACGGCTGCCATGCCATCAACGGTTGGCTTGAACTTGTTCACGAACAGTTCTTTTCGCGACTGCAGCATGTTGAGGTCATCCACTGAAAAGACACAGGACCAGTGCCGCCATATGCCTCTACATCTGACCAACTCGTAGCCTTTCCACACAGTAAATCGGGTCACCCACTCCTTCTCAGTGCCGAGTTTATCAGACGGTTTCAGACAGGAGCCTGAAATACGTACTGTATTATACACTAAATGTTACTGAATTATGTCACATACGTGTACATTAGTCACGTCACTTATGTCAGTACGTACGTACTGTATCACATATGTCGTTATGTCTGTACTGTATGTACTGAAAGATATTTATATTCAGCCTTTGCATTCATTTCATTTGTATTTGTTCATTGTTGTGTCTATCTCACTGGTAAACGTGTTTCCCTCTTCATTTGGTGCCGAGACCCGGGACGAGTGAGAAGAAGAGTGGGAAGGATCCGGAGAGGTGTGGTCGGATTTGGGAGACACAGATTCAGCTTGCGCTCAACCTCCTACAACTGAAATACGACCCGGATGTGGTCAAGCTCACGCATCGATTCAAGGCGCAGATGGCTCGTATTGTCAATCCGGAAACCGCTCTCGCTGCCATCTACATCAGCCTCTTACCGAATGAAATCAAAAGGCGAATGATCCACTATCTCTCTGATGATGCGCACCCTCATGATATCCACTCTGTTACTACGGAAGCGGTCAAATACTACAATTCGGAACAAGTGGCCAACAGTTCTCTCACGCTCCCCGGGCAGGATGGTTCCGGTTCTCAAGACTCATTGGCCACCGGACTCAAAGCCCCCAGACAACGCTCAGCCCCTCCTATCTGCTTCAAATGTGGGCGTCCCGGTCACCTTGCCAACGCCTGCCATTCTCAGCCAGTGTCTGCCAAGTCAACCCCTGTGTCTCCAGTTCAACCGGTTGTTCGTCGCCTTGTATACAAATCACCGCGTCCTCCCAGCCCAAGTTCACAGTTCACTGATCATCGCCGCTCTCCAATCGTTTCTTCCGTCTCTCCGGTGTTGGGCGCGGTCAGATGGTTCAATCCTGCCTATGGCTACGGTTTTGTGACGCGCTTCGACAACAATCAAGACTACTTCGTCCATGCCTCTGCGATCATTTCTCCTCACCCTTCTCAGTCGGCTCCTCAGTTGTGCCCCGGTGAAGCAGTTCGTTTCAACATCGCTGCGGATCCCTTTGGCCGGACCGACTGTGCTGTCAACGTTATTGGTTCTCCCTTCGATCAAAGCTCTCCTGATTCTCGCTCTCCTACCGTTCATGACTCCAGACGACCGTCAGGCTCGGATGTGCCCATGGAACGACGTTCGTCTGAGGGGGAGTGATGAAAGATATTTATATTCAGCCTTTGCATTCCTTTGTTCATTGTTGTGTCTATCTCACTGGTAAACGTGTTTCCCTCTTCA
>JASANB010006999.1:0-42485 GCA_030248155.1 Sabatieria punctata
CACTAAACTCCTATTTTAACCTGTGCAACTACTGGACAGACAATAAAAGCATCTAAATGAAATTAAAACAAGCGAAATATCGCATCTTCAGTAGCGTTGTAAAAAAAATTTTGAAAAGCTTTTTTATGAAAATTTTCGATTTTGAAATATTTCTACAAAATTTTTTCCATGCATGAGATCTTGTTCCTGTAGGAGATGCAAGAATGCATCAGGTCAGAAGCAAGTTATAAGAATACAAAAGCTGATACTTCAAACATACTGTTACAGTCTGAGAGTAGATCCGATCCGACGTGCGGGGGACCTTACGGCCCTACGATCAGACCTATGCTGTCATTTCGCGACCCCCGTGGTTCGTGATCGCGGATGTTTCTCTTCTATTACTGCCAGCCACTCTAGCCATGCTGTTGGGCACCAGGTACTACGAGAGTGCCTGGCGCGTTGACGTCATGGTGATGTCGGCTCCCAACGCCCGCTTGGTGCGCCCCTAGTGTCCCCAGGTAGTGTTTCCGATCAAATTAAAATTAAATAACAAAATTAAATTGTTTTGGCCAAAATCACCAAGTAAATAGCAATTTAATAACAAATTAAATTTCTCGCGATGACTGTCAGACAAATTAAAATTATATTAAATTTGGTAAAATTGGCCTAGAAATTTGATAAAAATTTGATATGAATTTGATATAAATTTGCTTGGTTCGGCTGCTTCGCTAACCAAAGTCTGGCTACAGAACAACAAGTTCACTCTAAAGTAACCTTGTTCGTGCTTAAAGCAAAGATATCAACTCACTAAATACTAATTTGTGCACCATTTGTCGCCATATGAAGAAAGTTCAACTAATTTTGGATTGGCACGACCCAGGTTTTGAGCTGTTTCCTCAGGGATTTTAGCAAATTTATATTTAGTTCATATGAAATAATAAATTGGCAAATTAATAGCAATTTATTTCCTTCTGAAGGCTGAGCAAGCAATTTAATAGCTAAATTTCAAAATAAATTTACTCGGAAACACTATCCCCAGGCCTAGTACGCGACGATAGTTATCCAAAACGTTAAGCACGCTATTTCCGAGAATAATAGAGTAAAAATAGAGTGGATTCAAAATTCACGGGCGTCTGCTCTGTTCCCAGCGAAAAATAGAATGAAAATAGAGTGGGTATATTGGTTGAGAGTAGGGATGCAACCGAAGTTCGGTATTATTCGGTATGAACCGAATAATTCGGTTACTAGTACTATTCGAATTCGGTATTCGAATTCGGTATTTCTCAAACCGAATAATACCGAATAATACCGAATATTGTAAAACCGTTAAAATTACACTGTTCTGCTTAAATTTGTGCAGAAATCACCTAGATATTTCTTCTTTTACACCTCTCTGTTCATTTCCTATGCTTACATTTTGGCAAACAACGACTATTCATACAAAAAATTGATGAACTTCAAGGTTAGGCCTAGGCCTGCATACAGTTTACATTGGATGAATCGTTTGAAAAGATAGGTGGGGTACTTAAAACAAACGCTTGAGTAAAGAAGTGGAAAGCTGACAACGTAGTCTACTGGGAACTGAAAAGGCTAACTGAATAGTGTTGTTTATTATTACAATGTAAGTCAAACCGTGAAGTTAAGCAATTTTTTGTATGCGTCTTTGTGATTCGCGCATAAATATCCTCCTGATATCTGCCACATGGCGGATAATTGAAAAGGCCCATTCGTCCAACCCGCTGTCAAACCAAACTTTTAGCTTCGGTTTTAGGCTTACGCTAGGCTCAGGCTTAGGGGCAAGTTTTTTATGAAATCTCCACCATGCGGCGGATAATAGGCGGACGTGTCTTTGTGCTGTGACTTCACATAATTAATCAGCGCACTTTTGGCCTAACTCGCAGCTCCTGAAATTGTTTGCACTGGTCCTTGTTTTGTTGTAAGCAGGGCTGACGGTAGAGAAGGACCAAAAGGGCTTGTTTTAGTTATAGGCATGCATAAATCTATAGCATTCAAACAATACTTCACTCTCTACAGCTCTTTTTAGCATCAAAAAGTTTAGCAAAAACAAGAAATATTTGTGAGACAGTATAATTTTGCAATTGCCCTGCGAATCATCAATATTCGGTATTATTCGGTATAATTCGGTATTATTCGGTTCCGAAAATCCGCTTCGGTATTCGGTATTCGGTATTTTTGTATTCGGTTGCATCCCTAGTTGAGAGCGATCGAAATTTACGTAAAATTGAAAGACAGATTAGGTTAAAGTTGTTGTGTTCAGATTGCTTAGACTTAGGCTTCAGGCCAAGTATTCAAGTTTAGATTTAGAGGAGACTGTTTGGAGGCCAAGTTTAGGCTGGAGGGAGAAGGTCAAAGAAGTTTTGGCAAATATAGGGAAAGGAGCGAATTACCTACAGTACCTATAGATTAATAATTTCCAGCCACTTTTACTACTTTACTTAGACAGTTCGTTCTCGGTCACTTCTTTGTCGATTTGGCTCAATTTTTCAGCATTCATTAACAAGATAAGTGGACAGGTATCATACATGGGCCGGAAAAATCCGGAGGGGTATGGAGACCTCGGGCGGGGGGGTCCCGAAAAACGCCTATTTTGCCTTAAATAAGCGAAAATTTTCCCTCTCCGGCCGAGGGGGGGCGGGATTGGCCGGCGAAGGGGAGGGGGGTATGGCCGGCCGAAGAGGGCGGGATTGGCCGGCGAGGGGGAGGGGTATACCCGCACACCCCGGTCCTTGTATGGCATGTATTTTACAATTTCGGGGCGAAAATATTACAAGTGCTGCAGGTTCTGCAAGCCGAAATCTAAAATCAGGGTGGTCCATATCATGTTTGTTCAATTGTCCCGCTTTTCCTGGAAAACTTGTGGACGTTGTATTTCCGAGATAATAGCCTTCTTCCTTTGAATGCGCTACTACTTTGCTGTTTTTGTTTTGCTTGTTGGTTTTCTTTTACCTTACTTTGCATTGTTAAGTTATGGTGGTTATTTACAGTGCACAGTCAAAACCGATCTCTAGTCATGAGTTCAACCGGTAAAAAATATTCTTGTGACATCTGCAGTGCACAATTTGGAAGTCGGAGTTGACGAAGTCAACACAGACAAAAACATCACCCAAACGCACCGGCGTTGAAACAAGTAAGCCCGGCTAAACGATTCAATGGGCGTTGTTTTCCTGCCTTGGCTTGGCAGTTTTACGTCTGGGTTCAGGTTTTCCTGAATAAACGTTTACATACATAAACGATACTGTGGAGTGTGTGATGGTACGTAGAAGTAGTATTCGTATGGTACTGAGGGTAACTGCCACGGACTTTTAATCAGACAGACATGGGCTAGCATTTCGGCTGATGGGGGGGGTATAATTTTAATTCCTGAGGGGGGTAGGAGCGCATGAGGGGATGATGTTAAGCCAAAACGTCCGATTTTTGGCTAAATCAAGTTTTTTGTGTTATTTTTCGTTAAAATAGGTTAAAATAAGCTGTTCTGAGCTCATTTACACCTATTCTAGGCATACTTTTATCATAACTTTCTATACAAAATTCTTCCAAAAATTTCCTAAAAGGGTTAGCGGCTGGCTGAGGTGGTCAATCTCCCTCAGCCCCCCTTTGCACATGTCTGCTTGGAAGGGACTATCCAACTTGCGCACAACCGATTTGCGCACAGGGATCGCGGGCACACCAACTTGCGCACAACCGATTTGCGCACAGGGATCGCGGGCACACCAACTTGCGCACAACCGATTTGCGCACAACCGATTAGCGCACAACCGAATTGGGCACAACCGATTAGCGCACAACCGAATTGCGCACAACACAACCGATTTGCGCACAAAGTAATAGTTGAGTTGTTGTGTGTTGAATGTAGTGTACATACGTTGCTAGCCACTGCAGCGCAGTGTTTTATTGGGTTTTTAGGAGGTTAGTAATATTTTAGCTCAATTAAGATCAGTTTTTGATCTGTCTCCTACAGGTACGTGACGGTTTGGATGAGATAATCGATGAGGCCCCACTTGCTCTTCGGCAGTCAGGATTCTTTGAGTACTTTGAGAGACAGTGGATGCATGCCGTGCCGCCTGCCATTTGGGTCGTGGTGAGTGAGGTCCGCCGCACCAACAATGATGTCGAGAGCTGGAACTCTAAGATGGTCAGGTTGTTCAACAAACGGAAGCATCCAGACATTTACTTTTTCCTGGAACGCATCCTTTCAGAACAAAACAATGTAAGAGCGGGAAGTAGCCGGAGAAGTGTGGTCGGACTTGGGTGATGTTTTGCGGCGGGTAGAACGAGTTGCTGGCGAAGTGAGAGGAGGTTTCTTTGCTCAAGGCATGGTGGGCTTGGTCGTCGGGGTAGTAGTAGAAGTGGTCGTAGACTTGGTAGGTTGTAGACTTGGGTGCACACAACACAACAAAACAAAAGGGTATGGTCTCGGCACCAAATGAAGGAAGCAACGCGCTTACTAGTCAAACAGACACAACACTGAATGAAAGGAATGCAAAGGGTAAATATAAATCTCTTTCATCGTCTATGACTATATTGTGCTGCAAAAAAGTAAAAGTGTTTGAGTAAAAAAAATTGTGCGCAAATCGGTTGTGTTGTGCGCTAATCGGTTGTGCGCAACTCGGTTGTGCGCTAATCGGTTGTGCGCAAACCGGTTGTGCGCTAATCGGTTGTGCGCTAATCGGTTGTGCGCTAATCGGTTGTGCGCAATTCGGTTGTGCGCTAATCGGTTGTGCGCTAATCGGTTGTGCGCAAACCGGTTGTGCGCTAATCGGTTGTGCGCAAATCGGTTGTGCGCAAGTTGGTGTGCCCGCGATCCATGTGCGCAAATCGGTTGTGCGCAAGTTGGTAGTTCCCGCTTGGAATTATCATTCCAACACGCGTCAAAAGTGTTGAGAACGAGCTTTCTGTAGACCATAGGGGCCGTTCATAAACGACGTCGTTCCAAAATCCCGATTTTTCGGACCCCCCTCCCCCCAAAATCGCCTTGCGTCGTTTCTTGGGAACCCCCCCCTATGGCGACGTCGTTTTCGGTTTACCCCCCCCCCCCCCCGATAAAAGGGCAGTACATACAGTACTGTCAGGTTTTTTTGTTACCATACTGCGCAATCAATAGAATAAATCCCTACAACCACTCTGGAAAGCTTTTCTGTATGGAGAAACGTTTGACAGAATGTGCATAAATCGAAAATAATGTAATTGAAGTACCCTAAAATTCATAAAAAAGCGACGTCGTTTTTTGCTAACCCCCTCCCCCTCCTGGTGCGTCGTCTATCGTCGCATTTCAGCCGACCCCCCCTCCCCCCCTCTGGAACGACGTCGTTTATGAACGGCCCCATAGACAATATAAAAGCGCAACGCGGTCTGACTACAACAGAGTTTACGCTCAGTTCAAGACTAAGACTGATGACTACTCTCAGTTTCAAACCTATTTCGAGAACAACAACGGTAACCGAGTCTTGTAACAGTACTCTTTTATCCTTTGAATTCAACTTCAATATTCTAGGAAGGTCCCCTGAGAGGTCAATGTTTGGTCGTTTGCGGTCCACCGTCAACACTAACATGTTTCTCGAGGCTTTTAACAGGTCTCACTTCTGTGTAGTGTTTATTATTCTGTCTGTCTCCTTATGCAAGTTGTTTATAGAGTGCTGAAATATGAATTTCTTAAGAAAAAAGAGAATTCTCGGTTGGATTTCAGTGTTGCTGTCCTTGGTCAAATGTTACGAGCGCAGACACGCGCAGAACATCCTGAAGCCCGGGTCTTATTCCAGCACACGCCTCAAAGTCCTCCACCAATGGCACAGGACCTGTATCGACACGCTCACTGAGGATTCCGTACAAATCCTTCCAATGACTTCTACTGTACTTTTGCCTTGAAACTTGGTGAAATTTCATTCAATTTTCCACCCACTCTATTTTCATTCTATTTTTTGATGAGAACAGAGCAGACGCCCCTGATTTTGAATATACTCTATTTTTACTCTATTATTCTCGGAAATAGCGTGCTTAACGTTTTGGATAACTATCGTCGCGTAGGCCTAGTTGGTTTCCATGGACAACTCCTGACGTCGTTGATCTTCTCCTCCAACGTGACATGCTTTGGAGCAGCGTCGTGCAACGGCAGATCTAGTCGGTTCCCATTTTATCTACTAGCTGTCACCAGCTTTCGGTGGCCTGGGTGGAGCTTTATGCTGACGACGAACTGTTTGCGGCAAGAAACTTGCCGCGTCGAGAGGATGAGCGCACGACGTCGCGCACAGTGGCTTTGCGGCCTAAACCACTACACCAACTGTGCCGGCCTGAGAGTCGATATTCTACCTGCAGCGTTGCTCACGAGTGGCTGCTGCCCTTCAAAACCTATTTTAGGCTGAAAAAAAGGCATGAAATTGGTAAAGCTGCACTGCTAATGCATATTTGAGGCAAAATTCAGCTATTTCACACAAATTTCCCAAAAAAATGTTTCGAAATGACCCTTCAAAAAAGCTTTTTAAAAAGCTTAACAACACTAACGATTGCAACACCGTTAAGCAATAGCTCACCAGCATCTACTAACTAAATCGAAAACTTTATTTAAACGAATGAAATCTGTATTCAAGAGAGCAGCATACTAATGAACGCACATACAGTAGGCAGATATGCATTGTTGCAGTAAGTTAGAGGACTGCTGGCGTTTTATGGATCGCACACATACTTGCATCAAAACAACAGAACATAACTTGCAATCAGACATGGGCTAGAATTTCGACTGACGGGTGGCAAATTTTCAAATCCTGAGGGGGGCTGAGGGGATGGCAAGCCAAAAAAGTCCGAATTTTGGCCAAAATCAAGGTTTTTTTGGCTTATTTTTCGTTAAAATAAGCTAATCTGATCTCCTTTTTTACACCCAGGCATACTTTTATCATAGTTTCTATACAAAATTCTTCCAAAAATTCCTAAAGGGGAGGTAGGGCGGCCTGAGGGGGTTATTCAGAGATGGAGGGGGTCTACACCCCCTTCAGCCCCCTTTGCCCATGTCTGCTTGCAACACCGTACATGCACCTTTCGACCATACACTTAGACATCTATGGTACCGGATGTACCGCTATGTACGTATGTACTGCACCAACATTAAAAATTTCGAATGAAGGGGTACTGAAGGATTTAAACTTCTGCCATTAGGGTGGCCCTGGCACTTTATAACTGGTTGCCAACCACTCAATCTAGACTTTGGTGGAATGGCAAAGTGCCAGTGCCACCCCGGTGGCAGCAGTATAAATCCACCTTAAGGGGGTATCGTACAGTACCCAGAAGCATGTAACCAAGCAAGAATACTGAATAGGAAAGGTGTAAAGAATGCCGCAATGATACTTGAACACATGGAATGGAAATACATCAACCGATTTTCTACCGGCTAACAGACGCCGATTGAATCCTGTGTAATACTGGTTTGAGCACGCTTGCACAGTTCGTATTACAGGTATGTAAAGCAGTGTCCCGCGAGAATTCGAATTCTCCAGATTAGTTTGTCATTTTAATGATGGAGATCAGATCAGGATGCGCGGCGAACTTGGACAGAATCAGACCTTTCACTTCCGAATCGGCCAACAGATCACTGACAAATCGCAACACTGGATCTGTACCTGTCTGACTCTCTGCATCCGCTAGCTAAATGGAAAGAAAGGTGAAAAAGTTAGGCATGTTTGTTTTGTTTGTTCCACTGTCCTTTCGGACAGCTCAGGACACCCTTCACTCTTTTCAGAGCTCTTCAATGGGGTAGCCCTGCCTACAAACAACTCTCCCCTTGCTGCCATTAGGTGCAACGGCAGCGCCGGTTCAGTTCCGATTTACCTACTGACCATCACCGGACATTCTGTTGTCTGGGTAACGTATGGGTCTGGGTATGTGCAAGAGCGTAGCTGGGAAGCATCTTTGGATTTCCAGTCCAATGCACTAACCACTATGCTACACGCTGATGCCAGACAAACACCTTAACTAGACCCTTGACAAGTAGACTAACAATGGGGAGTGGAACAATGGTCTCATTTCAACCCATGTCGGACTGGTATTGCCAAATGGAAAGAAAGGTGAAAAAGTTAGGCATGTGCAAGAGCATAGCTGGGAATCGAACCCAGCACCTAAACCCGTTACGTAAATAAGACTACTTGTCCTCCCAACAGACAGCTACAGAGCATTCTCTCTGACTGCTGCACCAGTATTGAAAATAGCCCCTATTTTGGTATCTAGGTTTCAACTTCGAGCCAATTTGGTCAAAATTTGCGTAAATAGCAGCAAAAAGAAATGTAATCATTTTTCGGACACCTGGTACTTACGTATGTACCTTAGATGGTTGGTTCTGCACAGTAGCGGGCTGAGGTAGCACGGGACTTGGCGCCAAGTTGACAGAAGCAGGCACAGGACTTGGGATTCTGGGCCCCATCGCTATCATCTGTGCCTAAAATTTGCATAACACTGTACACAGCACACGCATACAGGGCAAGCATACGGCGGCAGCAGGGTGGTAGAGCCTGGCTGGGTAGCCGACAGGACGCATCATTGACTGACTTATGTACAGAGGCTGCAACGGTGCACAGTGAGAGGACTACGCCAAGCTTGGTAGAGCACTCACTCTATTCTGCGGAATGTTCATGCTGCAGTTCAGCATGGAATGTGTGGGAGGCAACAGTGGAGGAGAGATTTGCGGCAGTGAGTCTTGCTGAAATAATGCAGTCACCTTCAATTCACCTTAGCCCTGGAGGTGGTACTGAGTTTCCACAAACAAAGAAGAAGAGCAATGGCAAGTAGGTAGGGGTGCAGCAATACGTATTAGACTGAACTGAGTAAACTGAAAGACCTGAGAGGAGTCTGACTGGAAAGGAGTTGTGGTCTCTGCACGTTGCAATTCGGCCTCCAGCTCATTTAAAGTGACAGTGCGCGAAGAGACAGACGTTGGAATGCACACACTCGATGCTCGAGACAGGTGGTACACGTCATCTGGCTAAAACTCTTTTTGCTGACAAATCATCTACCAGAGCTAAAGCACCATAAACCACTAGTTAAATTACCGATTCCCCACTAATCGGGCTGACCAATGGATGGTGAGCTATAGGTTGAGAGTTGATCAAAGGAGTAAGCAGAACAGCCTTCCATTGACATCGGATGTCTTGGTGCTGCCTGTACATGGTGATGCGCATTCCTTGTTCAGTTGCTCGTTCCAGCTGCTTCCAATGGAATCCATTGATCACGCGATCATTGAAGTAAACGTGACCCAAGGTCTCAGACTTAGCAAAAGCATAGCTGTCTCTGAACAAGTGCAAGCTCATCTCATCAGTGGTGCGCAGATATTTTGAACTGGCCTCAAAGTTGACTGCTTCTATCTCGCTTCCTTTCCAGTAATAGTCCTCTGAACATGTCAGTCAGTCAGTCAGTCAGTCAGTCAGTCAGTCAGTCAGTCAGTCAGTCAGTCAGTCAGTCAGTCAGTCAGTCAGTCAGTCATGACTCACTTTCGAACTCATCTTGTTGCAGGTGAGCTGTGAAGCGCACAGAAGTCATGGGTCTCAGCAACTCAGCTAAATGCTTGCCAACAATCGCAGACATCAGGCCCAAATGGTCTTCCCACACTCGAATCGATGTCAATGCAGTTCTGTCAGTGTCTGGGATCTCAACTCCATGCACCTGCAACATTCTTGGAGGAACGTTCTCCTTGAGCTCATGTTGAACTGCCAGGTGGCCTTTTCTTTGCTCCTTTGAAGTTATCTGACACACCAGCCCCACTCCTTGCACAACCAGATTCAAACTTTCATCCAGGTAACTGCACAGACTGGGATCGATAAATGGTTCTACTTCACCAGCAGCGAATGCTTCAGGATCTTTGAGCAGAGGATATGCATTGAAGCGCACGCATGTGCCTTTGGTGAATGAGCTGCAGAAGTGACGAGCATCTGAGGCGTTCTTCACTGAATCCACATCAAATGCTGCCGTTCGAACATCCTGAAATAAATTGTCACATGCAACATTATCTTGGCTTACTGACAGTGCAAAACAAATCAATGACCACTGACTCTGTTCCAAATGAACGCCTCCTGAGCACCAGTCTGCACCACAATTCCAACCAGTCCTTCAATGACAGTAGGTCTGTGCTCTGTACTGGCGCGTCTAGCATCATTGCACTTGGGCGGTGAGAACTTGTTCATCTGGACAGCGAACAGCGTGCATCCATTGAATTCCGGCTGCGGCATGACAGTCATTTCAGCTTGCATGCCAGCACAGAAAGCTCTGGTCAGGTCGTATTGATTGGCCGATCCCTTGGTGAAGAACACTCTGCTACCATTCTCGGTGCGTGCAAAGCCGACCTTCTGCTCCACCACTTCTAGCTCAACTGTCAGCTTTTTCAGTTCATCTTCTCGACAGATGGAGACAGCCTTCAGCTTGCAGCCATCTTGCTCAGGCTGGTCTTCAGCAGAGAACAGTACCGAATCACCGACTTGATAGTGAGCTCGCATGTCATCCCTGCCCCAATGGTCGGCTTCGATTGGACAGTAAACTTTGGTGTTGACTTGGAACGAACTGACAAAGGCGAAGCGACGACGCACCATGTGCACCTTGCCTGTGCCCAGCTTTCGAGACGACACCATTTTTTCTTTTTGTCTTGAAACGTCACACCGTCCAAAAGACTTTTTATTAAAGGAAACGTCTGAGCAAATCGTGCCAACTTATTCGATTTTGAGCAAACAACCAGAGCAGTCAACCTGAATAGTAGATGATAATAACAAACCCAAGAACAAGCCCCATACAAGTTCTGCCCAAATCTGTGTTCTCCAAAAACCTCTGTTTAAGTGTTTGTCCAAAACAGCGAAATTGTTGAGGTTGGCACGATTTACCCTAATTAATACATGCAACAGGGGATCGCCCCCATCCCATATAAGGCTGACCACCAACTCCACTCCTCCATCGCCGGATGGCCAGAAAGCACCATATGATTTCCATACATCTACTGGGATGTTTGGGATTTATCCCTACTAATCATACATGTAACAGGTCATCCGCCGAAGGGGCAGGGGCTGGGGGTCCGGCGCCGGCCGGGAGTCTGAGCCCAAATTCCAGGGGAGGGGGTTGGGTACTAAAAAATCATCTCGGGGTCATCGATCGTACTGTGTGGCCTAAGTCGAGTGGGGGCAGACCCCCCGAACCCCCTGTTACATGTGTGCTAGTTACAGAAAGTCCGGCCTAACCCCTTGTCACTGCAGAACAGTTTAGGACGTCCGACCCAAAAATACAAGCACTTGTATGATCTCCGGCGCATGTGTGGTGCCACTACATGGCCGGGGGGTCGGTGAAGAACATGACCCTGGGCGGCAAACACGGGCCGAAATAGTATTTAGCCAGCCAACTGACGATTTGGCCCAGACGGCACTCCTAAATACCCAGCAATACAATGGGGGATTATTATTAAGAGTCAGTGTCTGATTCGATCGAGTCTTGGTATTCAGACCCAAAATTGAAAGTTTGGCGTAGAGGCCTGTAGGTTGGCACACTAATACTACTTGATTAGTTATTCAACTGCTGCTGAGGAATTCCCAATTCGACGCTCCACGCTCGAGATATAAGCCCGCGAAAATCGGCTTGCTTAACTATGGGACGAAAATTTCCAACTTGAATTTCTTTCTTCCTGACAAGGGTTGGGACTTAAAATGGGGGGCTTTTAGGTAACTTTTCGAGTAGATTATGAATCTTTAGTCCAAAATTGTTTTCGATGAAAAAAAATTTTTTCGCCCCCCTTTGGAGCCCTCCAGCTTGACTGGAACCCCCCCTAGATGCACTTTTTTATTTTAGAATTTCGTAGCGCTATTCAGGACCTACATTTTGGTGTAAAATATTCAAGATTTGAGAGGTAGGTTTTTGAGAAAATTCACTTTGAATGTCCAAAACCTGGAAAAATCGCCAACTTTCAGTGTGCTCGGAAATGTCGCAAACGATTCCTAGCCTTTAAATCGTAACTGAGACCTAAAAATTGGGGCTTTTAGCTAACTTTTCGAGTAGATTAAGAATTTTCAGTCCAAAATTGTTTTCGATGAAAAAAAAATTTTCGCCCCCATTTGGAGCCCCCCAGCTCGACTGGAAACCCGCCCAGACGCATTTTTTTATTTTAGAATTTCGTAGCGCTATTCAAGAGCTACATATTGGTATAAAATATTCAAGATTTGAGAGGTAGGTTTTCGAGAAAATCGACTTTGAATGTACAAAAACCTGCTTTTTTGTCCCTATTGTCTGGCGATTTTGTTCATTCAAAGTCAATTTTCTCGAAAAGCTACCTCTCAAATCTTGAATATTTTATACCAAAATGTAGCTCTTGAATAGTGCTACCAAATTCTAAAATAAAAAAATGCGTCTATGGGGGTTTCCAGTCGAGCTGGGGGGCTCCAAAGGGGGCGAAAAAAATTTTTTCATCGAAAACAATTTTGGACTGAAAATTCTTAATCTACTCGAAAAATTAGCTAAAAGCCCCAATTTTTAGGTCTCAGTTACGATTTAAAGGCTAGGAATCGTTTGCGACATTTCCGAGCACACTGAAAGTTGGCGATTTTTCCAGGTTTTGGACATTCAAAGTGAATTTTCTCAAAAACCTACCTCTCAAATCTTGAATATTTTACACCAAAATGTAGGTCCTGAATAGCGCTACGAAATTCTAAAATAAAAAAGTGCATCTAGGGGGGGTTCCAGTCAAGCTGGAGGGCTCCAAAGGGGGGCGAAAAAAATTTTTTTCATCGAAAACAATTTTGGACTAAAGATTCATAATCTACTCGAAAAGTTACCTAAAAGCCCCCCATTTTAAGTCCCAACCCTTGTCAGGAAGAAAGAAATTCAAGTTGGAAATTTTCGTCCCATAGTTAAGCAAGCCGATTTTCGCGGGCTTATATCTCGAGCGTGGAGCGTCGAATTGGAAATTCCTCAGCAGCAGTTGAATAACTCATCAAGTAGTATTAGTGTGCCAACTTACAGCCCTCTACGCCAAACTTTCAATTTTGGGTCTGAATAGGGCAAAGGGCCAAGATTCGATCGATTCAGACACTGACTCTTAAATCACCATCAATCGCTGACAGTTTAGAAATTCGGCCGGGCTGTCATTTATTTTCTGTGCAATTATGTACATATCATGGGTGACAACCCTCAACCACCTATTCAAATTGTGCGGCACAATCGTACACGGTCATAAATCAACTAGTTACCTGCCACAAACTGACATCAAATACCTCTGCCGCCATGAATTACCGTACGCCCTTCTACGTATACTATATGCATTATAAAGGCCGGCACATATGTATGGACCTATTTGTCTCTAGCAACTAATTTTGGAGCATGGTTCATGTTTTTCAATTTTTCTATTTCAGCTAGCCGATTTCGCCTCCGATTGACCACGTTAAAACAGCAACTTTTAACAGAAATTGAGACAAAAATTTCCATGTAAACTAAAAATTAACGTTTTAGCAGTTTTTAATATACATACTAGCCATCATTACCCAAATTTCGGTTGTCTTTGATCAGATCCCCACCAACCAATCCAATCCCGATACAAGTACGTACGTGATATTCATACATGTCGGGGCGTCCGGGCCGGCATGGAGGAGGGATTTTTCCCTCAAGAGGGGGTCGAGGGGGTTTCGACCATAGGGGTGTCCAAAATTTCAAAAAGTCCAAAACGCCTGAAAATCCGTTTTAGCATGTTTTTCTCAGTACGGAGGCTAAAAATCGCTATTTTAAGCTACCAAATAGCGTTTTAGAGCTAAAAACAAGCAAAAAACAATAAAAAGCGCTTCCAAAAACACCGATTCGTCTTAAATATCAGCAGCGGAAGCACCAAATTCGGTTGCCAAAGGCTTTTCAAGCTAAAGATTAGAGATTTCTGAGACAGTTTAGTACTGGAGCCACTACTAGTACTTGTGCTTTTGGGTCGGCGGCCCTAAACTATCTCGAGTCGAGGGTTGGCCTTTCTAGCCAGGGGTAACCTCCCTAAACGCCCATAGTACAAGTACGAATATGATTGCCAAATCGAACTGAGCAAAGAAACAAAACAGAAGGAATAAACTAACGGAAGAAGCAGAAATGAAAAGGCAACGAAACCTGAGAAGAAAGGTCAACGAACAAGAAGAGCAAGCGAGTCAAACTTTATTCAAAGATACGCAATCTAATGCAATTTGACGCTGCGAACTAAATTGGCTTTGATGCCTCTCGCCTCTCCACCGTAACGCTGCAGCTCCGGACGTACGTCAGCCACCTAAATTTTTAGGTCAATCATCCTGTTGGCTAAGAACACTCTAAACAGGTTCTACTGGCGCTGAACAACACATAAACATGGAGAACACCAAGACTACAATAATAAATTAGGAAGCAGACAAGATAGTGTCGTATGGTACCGGTTATGTGTACTGCTACCATAATGTTGTTATTTCCCTGACTGCTTTATTACCAAACGCGCTAAGTTCATGTTTTAGAGTAGTAACTTAATTTTAAAACACCAAAATGGCAATAATAAAAGTTTCCTGAAAATAGAACCGGTAGTTTTTTGACAAAAACAGATTAGTTTTGCCAAGGAAATGCTTGAAAACCTCTATTAACGTAAATTCTAAGCATTTCAAGCTAATTTATCCAGTTATTGTGCCTATTTCTTATAAAAACTCGCTAGAGTTTTCCGCATTTCATTTTTTTGCCGGGCCCCAAAAAAAAAGCTTCTTTTTTTCGTAAGATAACGACCCAACAGCCAGTCCTGGGTGCCGCTATGTTCCAGCGCTAGAGTGACTGTCAGAAGTGCACCAAAAGTATGATTGTACCTGAGATCGTTTCTTGATCTGTGCCTTTTCGAAGTGTCTGCGTCTTTTTACACGAGAGTGTCGCTGAAACCGTTTGCTCTTGTGTGGAGTGAGACCTCTATTCTTTTCCATCTGAAACAGCTACATTCAACACCGTAGCTGGACACTTTTTACTAGAATGGATGGATGGATGGATGGATGATTGCCCGGGCGTGGCCGTCGTAGCCCCTGCGCCCTATCACGCACACCCACATCCTGCCCTTCCTTCACTGCCTTCGCGGACACATGCTCGGTGTCAGTCTGGGCGGGTCTCAGAGGTAGCTGTCCCCATTCCCATATGTCCCAACATGTGTGGTTGCTATTGTAGCTTTAGGTGCTCAGCAGCTGCAGTTGGTTCCCATTTACCTACTCGCTGTCACTTTTTACTTGGAGTCTGAACAATACCGAAAAAAGCCAATGCACAATACTTGCGTAGCTGGGCCAAAAAATGCATTTCAGTGAACAGATATAATTATTATAAATATTTCAGTGGCGCACGCAGCATTTTTTGCACAGAGATTAAAATTTTGAAGGGGGTGGTTGAGTCACAGCACATCAAGTGCGAGAAAACTTTAAAAAATTAGCCTTTTAGAAAGCAACTAAAGCAATTCTGAGTGTAAAAGTAGCAGGAATTAACAGTTTTAGTCATACATGTAACAGGTCATCCGCCGAAGGGCGGAGGGGGGTTGGGGGGGTCTGAGCCAAAATTTTTGGGATGGGCTTGGGCACTAAAAAACGCTCAAAATCGAAAAAATCGCAATTTTTCGGCTAAAAATCGTCAAAAATCGATAATTCGGGCTGAAATACAGCTAAAAACTGCTGTTTCAAAGGTTTGGCAATTATTGTGTCTGAAATTGCAAAAAATCGCAAAAATTTGCTCAAAAATTACTTGCCAGAAAAATCGGAGGGTGGTCGGAAAATCGTATCAGGGGGTCCCTATCCGGGGGTCTGGCCTAAGTAGGGTGGGCGCAGACCCCTCAGACCCCCTGTTACATGTATGCATGCCCAATTAGTATATACCTCTCTAGTGATAGCTCTCCGATCCTCCCCCAACTCATCTTCCTCAAACTGTGCCAACTGGTCAAGCTGCTCCTCAGAGATGTATTTAGATAACTTTGGCCGTTTAGACTGGGGTTCTTGGTTGGTTTCGAGCGAAGGCGAGAGAAACTGATTCAAGTCGACGCCCAGTCTAAGTTTCTCCAGAAGAAATTCTATCTGCGGTCTGAGTGGTTCCAGTGAAGCGTCTGCTTTATCCACCAACTAAAACAGCGGAAATAGAAAATAGTTACACAATTTTTTTATACATCTGTAAATCAGGTGTTCTGTACAGCAGCTAACAGACCACGCATTATTACTACGTCGAAAATTAGGACAACGGCCCCACCAATTTGGAAGATAGCGGCTATTTGGTCGTGGTCTGTGACTTGACTCCTCGAAGAAACATCTATTTTAGGGGATAACCCCGGTGCATATTGTAAGACCATACATGTAACAGCTCCGGGCCGACCTGGGGGAGGGGGAGGGGGTTTTCCTCAGGTGGGGGGTCTAGGGGGTTTCGCACAGAGGGGGGGGGTCCAAAATTTCAAAAATCTCCAAAACGTCTGGAAATGCGTTTTTGCCCATATTTCAGTAAGGACGCTAAAAATCGCTATTTTAAGTTGCCAAATAGCGTTTTAGAGCTAAAAACAAGCAAAAAATGACAAAAAGGGTTTCCAAACACCCCTGATTTCTCTTAAATATCAGCAGTGGAAACGCCAAAATTCGGTTTCCAAAGGCTTTTCAAGCGAATTTTAAGCTAAAAATCAGTGATTTTATTTCTGAGCCAGTTTGTTAGTACTGGGAGCCACTACTGGTACTTGTATCTTCGGGTCGGGGTGAGGGGGTTTGGCCTTTCCAACAGGTGGGTAACCTCAAACCCTTAGTACATGTATGTGTAAGACCAACCTTTTTCCACTGCATAATGCGGTCAATAACAGGATGCGATTTAAGCTGACCAGCATTCTTCAGGCCCATCACGGACTTCAGCCACACATAATAGCCAATGTTTGTGATGTAGCTGAAACTAATTTCATAATCAGACAGCTAAGCCACAAGTGTTAGAAACTTTTCGGTTAAATAAACTGAATTTTTTATGCAATAAGGCATGGGATGCGCAGTTTAAAATTTTGCTTTATAAAGTATCCTTGATAAAAAGCTGAAAAAATTGCCAAACGGTGTAGTCGGTCAGGTCAAAAATATGTAATAAAAGCCCGTTTAGGGGGTCAAGCCTATAAAACTCAGGCACTTAGCACCTTTATAGTGCCGGTACCATTAGGGAACCAGGTATTTGGGAATCGGTATTTTTTGTCCAGCTTAGAGTGCGAACAATACCTGAGACCCCCAATACCCAATATCCAATACTTGCGTAACTGAACCAAAAATTGCATTTCAGTGAAAAGGTACATTCCAGTGGATTTCACAGGATTTCTTTCAAAGGGATTAAAATTTTGAAGAGGCCTGATTGGGCCCTTGTCCAGCCAGGGGGGAAATTGTGATTTAGCCTTTAAGAAAGCATTTAGAAGCCGTTCTGCAGGGTAAAATAAGCAGAAATTAACAGTTTTAGTCCGTACATAATCTACTGTATGACAGTGTTTCTTATTTTCGGTGGATTTTTTCTTCTTACTCCACCGGAAAGGGGTGTACCAGACCCGCACCCCCTGAGTACAGTACTAATACATTCTGTATCACTAAAAAAGGCAAATTTCAATTGAATCACAAACGTTTATCTTAGATAAGAACAGAGAAATTGCACTAATTACTGGTGTACCACTTAGAAAAGCGGACAGTATAAGACATTCTTAACCTTTAGTTTATTGACGCAAAACGGCTTTCTATACCTACTGTAATCATCGGTCAACTTTTTCGACTTTTTTCAGGTCAGTTTATCAGTTCAACAGCGATTTTTACAGGTCCTATTTAGTATTGGGTATTGGGGCATAAAAAACCCACTACCCAATACCAATACCTGCAAAACACCCCCAATACCAGTTCGCACTCTGTACTTAGTACAATTTTTATGGAAAATTCTCTATGATCACAATTTTTTCTTTGTAATTTTGCATTTTTGGGGCATCCAGAAACACATTCTATTACGATATCCTTCCAAAATATCGAATTTGAAGGACCCCTAGACCCCCTGTTACTCCTCTGACCCTACTCCCTGCCCTGTCCCAAGCTTGTTTTGTCATTAGAAAGCGTCGTCTTATTTTGGCTTAACTGCACACTGCTCCTTATTCCTTAACTTCACGCTGCTCCTTAATCAAGTCTCTATGTACTTCATGTACAGTACAGTCACAAGCAACAGAATAGCCCGCATTTTGTTACAGCTATTTAGATCTCTATACTGTACATTAGCAAGCCTTAAAACTACAGTACACTGGAAGCATTTCTCTTTCTTAGCCAACATTATTTACGATTTTCCTCCAGTAAAACTAAAAAATATTTTCAAAAAATTCTTTAAAAACTGTAAATCAAATTGCTTTTGATGAATTTTCTAGCCTCTCACGTTGGAAATGACTAAATCCATGGCCTTATAAACATACATGGGCCGGGGTGAGGGGGTTTACCCCCGCCCTCACCGGCCAATACCCCACCTCGGCCGGCTATACCCCCCTCCCAGAGGGAGAAATTTTCCGTTTATATAAGCCAAAATAGGCGTTTTTTGGACTTTTCCGGGAACCCCCCCCCCCCCCGACATCTCCAAACCGTCCTCTCTGGATTTTTCCGGCCCGTGTATTCTTATAAATGGGAAATTCAGTGTTTTGACTTTGTAAAACATTTTCAGCAAATACCGAATACCCATACCCATACCGAACCGATTCCTGAAAATCCCATACCCAAACAACAGTAGCGTGATAAAGCGCCACTGGCCTTACTGGTAAAGTATAAGTCGGTCTTTAGCTATTTTTCGCTTGAAAATGCAAAACACCAATTGGCCAAAAAATGGGAGGGTAAATAAAAAACCGACCGGTTTTATGAGCGTTTGGACCTTGCCGGTGGGGTGTCAGTTACATGTAGGATAATGCCCATTCTAAACCGACTCACTTTCCATAAACTTCTACCACAGTCTGGAACGATTCGAAAGCTGCAAGATTATTTATGCGTCCTTTCTGTATTTCTCCAAGCAACGGTTGTACCGAGTCCAAGAAGGATCTTTTCTAAAAGCAAAACCTCTCTAAGGCTAATCTATTCAATTAATCAGCTGAAAAACCTGTTCGTATTGATCGTACAAGGCGTCGAACTCGGGAGAGAGCTGACAAAACAATTCTACCCTTTCTTCCTTCGTCAGTTGGTCAGAAGCAACTGCTACTTTTTCCACCGGCGGCGCTTCCGGTTCCTAAAATAGCTAAGAAGCTTTAATAAAATAATCAGCGCCGACCGTCATTGGTATTAGGGCCCATCCGGATACAAATTTCTACCGGATCCGGATCCGGATATGCCTATATCCGGCCGGATCCGGATCCGGATATGCCGGATATCATTGATCAACTTAAAAATTTTTTAGAATGCAATAAACCACATATATACATTTCTTTGTTCTATAACAGTTGATTCAAAACAACATCTAATAATTGTAGTTCAAACTATGGTTGGATGATATCGGGTTTTTGCGATGCATGTGATATTGCATATATCATATGCATGCAAAAATGAGATATGTACATATTTTTTTGCATATTTGCATATTTTATCACCGCGGCTAGAAATTGATAACTGGACGCTTTCCAAGCATTTTCGAGTTTGGTTGGAATGTCTATGCAATCTTTAGCATTTATTAGGCATACCTATTTTACAGATACAGCACAGACCTCATCTGGAAAAAACAGAAGGGGAAACACAGTTTGGCATTAAAGTTCAGCTCATTTCGTAATTTTTAGATAAAAATGGTTGACATCACAGACTTTTGGCTAAATTATTGTTTGCATGTTCAGATTTGTTCTCTCTAATGTGGTATACTTAGCCGACCTTTTGGTAGACCTGTCCTAGTTTTATAAACTAAAAAATTATGAATTTGAAAAATCTCAGTTGAGATTTCCATTCTTTGCGAGTTGAGTTTAGAGTCTCAAGCCATTCATCTCCATTCTGCAACTGAAAAGAGACGCTTTGATCTCTGTAAAGTACAGATTTACAGTATAAACTTGCCTCAATAATAGTTCGTTTTTTTATTTTTAATTAAATGAAAAATTAGCAAAAACAAGGCGACTATCCTAAACATAGAAATCCAGTCTGCTTGGCTGTTTTGTGATGTTCATTGTATCACATTAGTATTATTATTTTTGTTGAGTTTGTTTTGGCCAAGTCCTAGCCTGCTCACCTTCTGTAGCTTGGAGTTATCCCCTTCCGAAATGAACTGACCGGAATTTTCAGATGTCAATTTTTAACGTAAATATTTCAAGAACCCTTCATCGGATCTTTGCCAAATTTTGCAACTTAACCAATCTTTATACGTGTATGGACTTAAGAACCTGAAGAGCTCAGCTTTTTCACAAAACCGGTTAAAATCTGGCGGATTTTTACTTTCAGTCAAGGTGAAAAATTAGCATTGTCAAAAATGAGGGTGTTATCCTTTGCACAGAAATCAGGGTTATACGAACTATTATGGATTACAATCGCCTCAAAAAATTTCTAACAAGCATTCGGTCGAATGCAATATTTATGTACAAAATACGTAAAAAATCACGTTTTCTCATCTGTGACTGATATCCGGCATATCCGGCAGGTAATATCCGGATCCGGTACCGGATCCGGATATGGCCATATCCGGCCGGATCCGGATATCCGGTCGGGCCCTAATTGGTATGCTCTAATGCAACCTAGTAGGGCCGCGTTTTCGACAGTGATAAACGTGTAATAATTTTTCCTATTCGGCGTATATATTTTGGTAGGATTTCATACTTTCGTTTTTCGCTTAGTGACATTTTAGAGTCAATCATACCAATTCGTACCGGAAATAAGTTGCTCTCTTGGAACGTTCAGGTACAATGTTTTCGGCATAAATAGCTGCGCTACATCGTCTTCTATTTAGCGCATATGGTTTTGGTACGAAAACTGTTAGCATGCTTATAATAAAATTATTTCGATGATCAAGCGAAAAAATAGAAAATCTTTCGGTAAATAAACGCAATTTCTAAAATTTTTTCGACATTTACTTTTTTCAGTGGCCACAAGCAACTAGATTGTGTTCATCAGTCTTGCGACGATCGATTAAGACAGAAGAAAATCGTTACTCACCGCCGAGCTGGAAGCAACATCCAGCAAGTAATCCTGTTCAGATATCTGTTCGGCCAATCGTCTCTGAAGACTGATGGCTTCCTGCTCCTCGAGCTCGGCTACTTCTGCATCCGAGCCGCTCAAACCTGAACAACTGCAGTATTCCAACTGAAATAGCTCAATGAATGCAAACAAACAAACCTCCGTAGTCGTTGTCGACGTAGTCGGTGTTGTAGAAGGTGGATCGCTTCTTGCCCCAAGCGTCGGCGCTGGGTAAATCTGAAAGCGATTATTAGGTTGGCAAAATTTCTTTCTTTGTTAACTGCGGTCAATAAACACAGAGCACTTAAAATAGATAGAAAGAACTTTATTAAAGTGGTTGGCCAATTGGCATTGCCCAACTAAGTGGCTGGGCAAACGTCTGCAATTTCTATATTAGATACGCTACGATTTTGAGCTTGAATTTCAAATGCCTAGGTTACTCATCAATCTAAGCTATCAGCACAGGGCAATAGCCTAAGCTTAAAGCTAAGTATGAATCTGAGCCGGTGTCACGACATATTTGGTCCGGCCGGACCAAATGTGGTGCCATATGTATTTCGGGTCTGACACATTTGGTCTGGGTATTACAATTACTCGTTAATTCCAATATAGTGCATACGTACAGTATGTACATAGTGAATAAATACGCATGTACTGTTAGATAGACCTAATCAGTTCCTTACCCAAATTTAGTTCGTAGCTAGTGGTTAGTCGTCAAAGGTTCGAACAAGGTTAGAGTCCAACGATCTGCTAGAACTGCGTAGTTTGTTCAGTGGTTAGCTCACTGCCTTGAGTCAAGGCGACCCCGGCATCCCCAGTGGTTGTTTGTGAGTTCGAAACCTCGAGGCGACGGCAAGTAGTGGACACAAAGCCCAACCCAGGTCATCGAAAGTCAACAAAGGCAAGTAGATAAATGGCAACCAAAGCTTGGCTGCCTTGCACACACCGACAGCAAAGGGGAGGGTTGTTGTTAAGGAGGCTGCCGGACCTTGTGTCTCTTCCTTTTCTATAGCAGTTTGCTACTCCTAGTCCGAAAGGACAAAGTTAGAATAATAATAATCAGAACTGCGCAGGACAAGCGACACGCGTCTGTCTGTGCACTGGCAGTATCGATCGACCTATTAGATGAACACCGGCCAACGCAACACCGGCCAAAGCGACACGCGTCTGTCTGGCAGTATCGATCGACGTATTAGATGAACACCGGCCAAAGCAACACGCGTCTGTCTGTGCACTGGCAGTATCGATCGACCTATTAGATGAACACCGGCCAACGCAACACCGGCCAAAGCGACACGCGTCTGTCTGGCAGTATCGATCGACGTATTAGATGAACACCGGCCAAAGCAACACGCGTCTGTCTGTGCACTGGCAGTATCGATCGACCTATTAGATGAACACCGGCCAACGCTCTAGTAGTAATAAACCAGGCACGGCCAGTTTTCTGAGACACGCTCACTGACTGTTTGTGGCTACAGACCCAGGATGTTTTCAACAGCCACCAAGCCAATTTCCGACCGACAGTTCTTCGCCCTAATCGAAGACGACTTAGCACTAGCGGAGTATTTGCAGCAGTTCCATCTACTTGCACTGGAAAGACGCTGTCTTAAGTGCCAAGGTGCACCGATGAGCGGGCCAAAGCGACGAGCGGGCAAAGGGACGCTGTGGTGGCGTTGTACCAAGACCTGCAAAGGCTGGAGGTCAATTCGTGATGGAAGTCGATTTCTGAGCTTTGAGAAGAACGCCAATAAGCTCTCTCTGGCCACCATAATGCAACTGGTGCGATGCTGGGTGGAAGCTGTTTCTGTGGAGTCTGCCGTCACTAAAGTCTCTGTCAACAAGAACACTGTGGCTTTGTGGTACGGACTATGTCGCCAGGCCTGCTGGATTCTCTGGCAAAAAGTGCCGAATCGGCAAGGAGAAGGAGCTAACCGGAAGCGGAAATATGAGCTGTGTGTGGAGCAATGGTGCAATTTGTCTGATGCAGACGATTTGAGAGCAGTTGTTGGAAACGAGGAGAAGTATCTAGCGGAGAAATGGTGGCGCTCCCTGCAAAGAGCTCGTCCTGGTCACTTCGTTCCGAACATGTTTGAAAACTTGCGAACTGTTGCTAATGCCTATCCGTTATTATAACTTTCAATCTTATGTACACATAAATGTAAATAGGCCACCCACCGAAAACGGATGGATATGTATGGGCTTGCGGGATTGAGTCAAAATTTAGTAGTAAAATCGCTGCGAAATTAATAGAAAGTGATACAGCAAAAAAATCGCCTTTTTACAGACAGATATTTCAGTAACTTGAGCCATACATGTAACATGGGGGTCTGGGGTCTACCCTGCACCCGATTTAGGCCAGACCTCCCCCCGAGACGAATTTCCCGACACCCGTCCGATTTTCTGGCAAGGAAAGTACATAATTTTTTTGAGCAAATTTTTGCGTTTTTTTACAATTTGAGACACAAAAATCGCCAGCAAAACAGCACTTTTTTGTTGCATTTGAGCCAAAATTAGCGATTTTAAGCCAAAAAATTGCGATTTTTGAGCGTTTTTAGTGCCCAACCCCCTCCCATAATTTTGGCTCAGACCCCCCTTCCCCTTCGGCGGATGACCTGTTACATGTCAGACTTGAGCGTCTGAAATCGCAAAAAAATAACCCAAACATTTTTTCAGTAGGTGTATTTTACGCATCATTTCGAAAAAATGTGCTGCTCGCTCGACTACTTTCATAAGAACTTTTACCAAAAACTACTTTTCGAGAGAAGTTAACACCCGCTCATTCTTAACGGGTTGGGTGCAACTGGTCGAATCTGTTTTCGTAGATACCCAAAGAACTTAGTTATCGCGATGACAAAGGGTAACTACTAAGGAAGATTTTTGTAGGCCGTCCAAAACTATCGCCTGTGACTTTTTAGGTCATACAGACTGGTACTTAACGCCGTTTACTGCCAGTACCATAAACGGCGTTAAGTGCCAGACTGTCGTATGCTATTTTGTTTGGCTCACATTTCTCATCTTTCTTCTCAATGTCAGAGTCCAAATCAAGCCCGTCCTCATCCTCTTCCTCCTCTTCATTTTCATCCGAGTCGACATCAACGCCCAGAACTTCCTATAAAAATAAATCTCACACCAACAACGCCGCCGTTAAATAGAAATCCCACTAAAAACTGTACAAATCTGCGAAAGTGTGTTTATTGCGGAACCAGTGTTAGGCGGAACGTCGAATTCCCTCTTCGTTCGGTCACATTTTTAACTGTTTCTTTTCGCCTGCACTGTACAAGAATAGCCGAACAAATTGCCTGCCATAGTGCCATACTTTCAGTGAAAATTTCAGCTTTCTAAACGCACTGTATCCTGTTTCTACAAATCGGATCAGCTATTGAACAAATCGTTGAAATCAGGTTTTCAGAGAACACCTTGTTGTTTGGCAGAACCGAACCAGAAACGGACAACTTGGATTGGGGGCTATTACAGCGCTGGCCATAATAAGATATTTTTTTCAATTTTTCTGAATAATTTCAAATGGCCGCCATTCTGTCTATTTTTCGCGAGAGATCTTCCCATCGGCGACAAAAATCTAGAAAAATATTAGTTAAAAAATTGAACCATTTTTTGTCGCCGGCCTTTTTTATGTTGAATTTTCAATGGCAGGAAAGGAATGTGTAAATGATATTGTTTTAGTGCGAATCGACTATAACAATGCAGGAGAGCGCTCAACTGGCGGAAAATTTGGAAGCTGGCAAAAAAAAGTCTGATGAGCAGAAAATTTTTATCTACATGGAGCGACAGTTTTTTCTGCAGAAAAGTCGCCTGGCGATCTTTTTCTACACGAGTACGAATGGACATTGAGTTATTATATGCCCTATCCGAAATGAACTGCAAACATTGGGAAAGATCCGATGAAGCGTTCGTGAGATATTTATGTTCAAATTTGACATCTGAAAATTCAGATCAGTTCATTCCGAAAGGCATAACTCCAGGCTAAAGAAGGCTAGAAAGCCAGCAATTCGTCAACCAACAATCGTACCAAAAATCTTTTCATTCGGCCAAAAATAGAAGGAATGGCGGAAATTTGAAATTATTCGGAAAAATTGATGAAGATCAAGGCGGTCTTTTTTACGAGAAACACTGTATTATCGTCTAGGTACCGCTTTGCTAGGTGACTGGCCTCAACAAGTCTTAACGCGTTCGCTGGAATTTCGTGAGGTTCAGCCAATCTACCCGATTTTTATGTTTTTTTTTAAATAAAAAAGCTAACTAGAAAGCTAAAATTTCAGTAAAAAGTGACACAAAACTAGCTTGACCGGTTTAGCAGGCATTTTTGAATAGGTAAGTAGCTCCTACTCTTTTTGAGAAACTCAACAAACAACCAATTAGAAAAGACACCAGCCAATTTATTGATAAACATGGAATACGGTAGAGAGCAAACCTCACCTCTTCACCAGATGACGAGTCCGAGTCTCCTTTGCGCTTTACTGCAGACAACTTTCTCTACAACAATAGCTTTTAGTGGCCGTAGAGTTACTGCCGTTTAAACATAACACCAAAGTTGGCTAGGAACGATTGCACTGGCTGTGAACTTTCGGGCTAAAAATCGGTCAGAAGCGCTAATTTTGGCTGAGATGGAGTGAAAAATTGCTGCTGTAGGAAGGTTTAGCGCTACCAGCATGGACAGACACCGGCCAACGGACCGTTTATAAAGATAGCGGAGGCTAGCAGGTGGCACAGATCAAGGCTTTGTAGAGAAAGCAAGCGGGCCGGCGCCATGAGAGCCACAGCAAAAAAACGGCAAAGAGGCGCCGCACGGGCGGAAAGTAAAGAAACGTATGTGCACATCACACACTGACCAATTGAGATAATACAGTCAGAAACTTAACGACGTTTATGGTACCGACACCATATATGGTACCCCTACCTTCGCATTGGTACCGGTACCGGGGTGTTCCTAAAAGCGCACATCCTATAAGCGCACTTCCCATAAGCGCACATCCTATAAGCGCACTTCCCATAAGCGCACGCTCAGAAAGCGCACATATAGTAATGTGAAATAAAACGCCTGTTCTGGACATACAGTATAGGCTTTACTGTATAAAGGCTTTTAGATTCCCCTCTCAGTTGTAACAGAGTCCACCACTGATGCAAGTATAACAGTAGGTACTGAACAGTTTGATTGTTTTGTGTAAGTGTTTGAGTGTGTTCGCATTGTGTAGTCGCTTTCATACATGGGCCGGAGGGGGTGGTATGGGGGGAATACCCCTCCCCCTCGCGGCCGATACCCCTCCCTCGGCCAGCCAGGTTTGTTCCACTTTCCTCCGTTCCAGTTTCCTCCGTTCCACTTTCCTCCGCCCATATTCCACTTTCCTCCGTTTTCAAATTTTAGCATTATCTAACGAGTTTTTGTTCTCATTTGCCTAAAATCAGCTTTCGGACCTATATGAGACGGTATAAGTGTTTAGCAGATTTAAGAGTGTGTACAAGTATGTTCAGTGCTGCTATATGAGTGCGTAATCTTTGCCAATAGAGGGGAGGATTTTCTGCTTCTCGGCTCTCTTTGTTGGCCTTATACAGTCAGGCACTTAACGCATTTATGGTACCGACACCA
Organism: Sabatieria punctata; assembly: GCA_030248155.1. NCBI lineage: Eukaryota > Metazoa > Nematoda > Chromadorea > Araeolaimida > Comesomatidae > Sabatieria > Sabatieria punctata. The sequence goes on from JASANB010006999.1 coordinate 26,698, forward strand.
TATATGGTACCCCCACCTTCGCGTTGTTACCGGTACCGGTACCATAAACGGCGTTAAGTGCCTGACTGTTATATGAAGGTGTAAATAGGAGCGGATTAACGATCCATGAGCTGGCCAGTAGCTTAGGGCTAATATTATTGCGTCAACTAACCTGTTGGGACAATGGGTAATTATGTATGTCTGGGGCTGAGGGTCATTGAGCTGTTGTTTTGTTTAGAGATTTAGTTTATGGCTAAAACGGAGGTTTGTTTACATATTTAAGTTGTTATTTTGAGTTTATTGTTTTGTTAATCTCGGACGTTGCCCTCCTTTCACTGCCAGCCACTCCTAGCCATGCTGATGGGCGCCGGTCACCAGGAGGGCGGCCGGCGTGTCGATGCCATGATGCTGACAGCTCCCGACGGCCGCCGGTGCCCCATATTCCAGAGGGCTCCCAGCATAGTTGTGTGAGCGGTTGCTTTGTGGAGCGGCTTCGGTGCAACGGCAGATCCAGTCGGTTCCCATTTTACCTACTCGCTGTCACCAGCTTTCGGTGGCCTGGGTGGAGCTTTGCGCCGAGCCGACGACCAACTCTTTGCGGCAAGAAAAAGAAACTTGCCGCGCCGAGAACCTGAGCGTACGAACACGCGCACAGACGCCATGCGGCCTAAACCACTACACCAACTGTGCCGGCCTAGTGATGTATTTGTGAGACTCCAATTCGATAAAGCCTACGATTCGCTAAACTATGTCCCTATGCAGTTATAATTAGTATAGGAGCCAAAACTCGTTAGATAATGCTAAAATTTCAAAACGGAGGAAAGTGGAATATGGGCGGAGGAAAGTGGAACGGAGGAAAGTGGAAAGGAGGAAACTGGAACGGAGGAAAGTGGAACGGAGGAAAGTGGAAAGGAGGAAACTGGAACGGAGGAAAGTGGAACGGAGGAAAGTGGAATATGGGCGGAGGAAAGTGGAACGGAGGAAAGTGGAAAGGAGGAAACTGGAACGGAGGAAAGTGGAACACGCCGGCCAGCCATACCCCCCTCGCCCACCCCCCTCCCGGAGGGAGAAAATTTTCGCTTATTTAAGGCAAAATAGGCGTTTTTTTTGCCTTTTTCTCGGGACCCCCCAGGTCTCCATACCCCCCTCCAGATTTTTCCGGTCCATGTATGCTCGCCTTTGAGTGATTGTGTTGTGTGCGTGTGTTGTGTTTTACTAGTAGCCCGAGCATAAACCCTATCATTTGATGCCGAGACCCCTTCGAGCCCACCTTTATTCAGTTCTACTACTTCAAAGCTTCTCCTGTTTCCCATTCTCAAGCTCAAGTGTTCCTTGGTTTCGTGATCATCAGGCACAGACGTTGCCCCATTTGATGCTCAAATGTTGTCTACTACATTTCGTGATTGCCTCCAACTTCTACAAGAGCAAGTACAGCGTGATATCGAGCAGCAGCAGCGGTGGCAGACCGAACAACAGCGCCTTGATCGTCTGCTCGCCCAGTACCTGTCTCAATCCCGAAAGGCTCCTGGGAAAGAGGAAGTGGCTGCAAGGCTGCCGGGAAGGAACATTTACTTGTGCGCTTTTTTGAGCGCTTGTGCGCTTTCTGAGCGTGCGTTTATGGGAAGTGCACTTATGGCATGTGCGCTTATGGGATGTGCGCTTTAAGGATACACCCCCGGTACCATATGCAAATGGTACCACTCTGTTCAGATTTCCCACCATACATGTAACGGGGGGTCTGCCCCCCGCCCCGAAACGATTTTTCCGACCCCCCTCCGATTTTTCCGAGAAGCAAATTTTTGAGCAAAAACGTCTGTAAAATAGAGTTGTAAAAAAAAATTTTTTTTGAAAGCCAAAAAAAAGCTTTTTTTATGAAAATTTTTCATTTCGAAATTTTTTTTTCAAAATTTTTTCCTAACATGAAATATAGCTTGTAGGAGATGCAAGGATGCATCAGAAGAAACTTTAAATACAAAAGCTGATACTTTGGTTCAAACATAGTGTTACAGCCTGAGAGTCGACATTCTACCTTCAGCATTGCTCACAGAGTGGCTGCTGCCCTTGAAAACCTATTTTTAGGCTTAGAATAGGCAAGAAATTGATAGAACTGCACTGCTAATGTATTTTTTAGGCTAAATTCAGCGATTTTCCCCCAAAATTTCCATACTGTGAATAAAATAAAAAATTTTCGAAATGGGTCTTCAAAAAAAAGCTTTTTTTTTTTAAAAAAAAGCTTTTTTTTTTAAAAAAAAGAGCCTAACAACACTACTGTAAAACAGCACTTTTTAGCTGTATTTCAGCCCAAATTAGCGACTTTTGACGATTTTTAGACCAAAAATTGCGATTTTTTTCGAATTTTGAGCGTTTTTAGTGCCCTACCCACCCTCCCAAAATTTTGGCTCAGACCCTCCGGCCGGCGCCAGACCCACCAACACCCCTCCCCCTTCGGCGGATGACCTGTTACATGTATGTTTCCTACGTACCATATGGTACCAACACAGCCCAACACAACAACCAACAATATATGGAACGTGGGGGTACCACTATAATGGTGCCGGTAGCCTAGGTACGAAAAATCTATTTTTTCCGATTTTTAAGCGTTTTTTAGTGCCCAACCCCCCAAAATTTGGGCTCAGACCCACCTCCCGATCGGCGCCAGACCCCCAACCCCTCCCTGTTCGGCGGCTGACCTGTTACATACATGTATGGTAAGTTGTATGCCAAAGCTGCCAGCTCTGGTGCTTCCAGTAGTAGTACTGGATGCTCCCTTCCTTCAGCTTTCTGTACGTGTCTGTACGTAAGTTTACGGATGGATAGTGACCATTTATCATACCTGATCTCGCTCGTTATGAAACTGGTCAATTTCATCGTAAAGCACTTCTTCACTTTCCGGATCCAGCTTTTCTTCCACAACTGGGTCCACCATTGAAGGCGACCTGCAATGTATTACTAAGCACATGTACAGGGGATTTGGGCCGGTTCTTGTGGGCAAACGACACCACCTAGAATTATATAAAAAGTTTAAGGACCAAAAAACAAAACAGCTTTTTTATGAAAATTTTTCGTTTCGAAAATTTTGTTCAAAATTTTTTCCATGCATAAAATTTAGCTTGTAGGAGATGCAAGGATGCATGAGAAGCAACTATAAATAGGTCCTACAAGAGCTGGTAGTTTGGTTCAAAGATAGTGTTACAGTCTGAGAGTGGATATTCTAACTGCAGCTTTGCTCACAGAGTGACTGCTGCCCTAAAAATCTATTTTTAGGCTTAGAATAGACATGAAATTGATAGAACTGCACTACTAATGTATATCTGAGGCTAAATTCAACGAATTCCCCACAACATTTCCGTACTTTGAATAAAATAAACATTTTTCGAAACGGGTCTTCAAAAGGTTATATATTAAAGATGTTTTTAAAAAGTCTAATAACACTACCACTATCCAACCTAACTGGCTTCGTATTCGCGTGGCACTGGTAGTTCCGGAATTTAGGTAAGGTAGGGTGGCCTTACCTACCGGCAAAGGCTGGAGTTTTCTGGCACTTGCTACTTTTGGTCAACTTTGCTACAATAATTTAAGAGTCAGTCTCTGAACTGATCGAGTTTTGCCCCTTTGCCCTATTCAGACCCAAAATTGAAACTTAGGCGCAGGACGTTGAAAGTTGGTGCACTGATACCCCTTGATGAGTTGTTAAACCACTGCAAAGGAATACCGATTTCAACGCTCCACGCTCGAGATATAAGCCCGCGAAAATCGGCTCTCTTAACTATGGGACCAAAATTTCAAGCTCGCATTTCTAACTTACCAGTTGGAGTTCGAAGTTGACAATTGAGGATTTTACATAACTTTTTGAGTACTTTAAGATTACGTAGTCCAATTTCACTTTTGAGGAAAAAAATTTTTTTCGGCCTTCTTTGGCGCCCCATAGCTCGTCTGCAACCCGCCCTAGTCATATCTTTTTATTTCAGATTATTGTGGCGCTATCAATTAGCTACCTTTTGATGTAAAATACGTCGAGCCAACTGCCCGCGTTTTTGAGAAATATGGCTCCAAAGTTGAAAAACCCCAGACTTTTGCATTATTTTTTGTGCATAAAATTTCCAACTATGATTTCTAACCTACCAGTTGGAGTTTGAAGTTAAAAATTATAGTCTTTACACAACTTTTTGAGTACTTTAAGATTGCGCAGTCCAATTTCACTTTTGAGGAAAAAAATTTTTTTCGGCCTCCTTTGGCGCCCCATAGCTCGTCTGCAACCCGCCCTAGTCATATCTTTTTATTTCAGATTATTGTAGCGCTATCAATTAGCTACCCTTGATGTAAAATACGTCGAGCCAACTGCCCGCGTTTTTGAGAAATATGCTCCAAAGTTGAAAAACCCCAGACTTTTGCATTATTTTTTGTGCATAAAATTTCCAACTATGATTTCTAACCTACCAGTTGGAGTTTGAAGTTAAAAATTATAGTCTTTACGCAACTTTTTGAGTACTTTAAGATTGCTCAGTCCAATTTCGCTTTTGAGTAAAAAAATGTTTTTCAACCTCCTTTGGCGCCCCATAGCTCGTCTTCAACCCCCCTAGTCATATCCTTTTATTTCAGATTATTGTAGCGCTATCAATTAGCTACGTTTTGGTATAAAGTACGTCGAGCCAGCTGCCGCGTTTTTGAGAAATATGGCTTCAAAGTTGAAAAACTCCAGACTTTTGCATTATTTTACGCACAAAAAATAATGCAAAAATTCGGGGTTTTTGAAATTTGAGGCCACATTTCTCAAAAACGCGGGCAGCTGGCTCCACGTGTTTTACACCAAAACGTAGCTAATTGATAGCGCTATAATAATCTGAAATAAAAAGATATGACTAGAGCGGGTTCCAGATGAGCTATGGGGCGCCAAAGGAGGTCGAAAAAAATTTTTTTACTCAAAAGCGAAATTGGACTGCGTAGTCTTAAAGTACTCAAAAAGTTGTGTAAAAACTATAATTTTTAACTTCAACCTCCAACTGGTAGGTTAGAAATCATAGTTGGAAATTTTATGCACAAAAAATAATGCAAAAGTCTGGGGTTTTTCAACTTTGGAGCCATATTTCTCAAACACGCGGGCAGCTGGCTCGACGTATTTTATACCAAAATGTAGCTAATTGATAGCGCTACAATAATCTGAAATAAAAAGATATGACTAGGGGGGTTGCAGACGAGCTATGGGGCGCCAAAGGAGGTTGAAAAAAAATTTTTTACTCAAAAGCGAAATTGGACTACGTAATCTTAAAGTACTAAAAAAGTTACGTAAAATCCACAATTTTCAACTTCAAACTCCAACTGGTAAGTTAGAAATGCGAGTTTGAAATTTTGGTCCCATAGTTAAGAGAGCCCATTTTCGCGGGCTTATATCTCGAGCGTGGAGCGTCGAATTCGGTATTCCTTTGCAGTGGTTTAACAACTCATCAAGGGGTATCAGTGCACCAACTTTCAACTTCCTGCGCCAAAGTTTCAATTTTGGGTCTGAAGAATGAGACTCGATCGGTTCAGAGACTGACTCTTAATGAGCTAGGGCCAATTGCAACAAACACGCAAATCTGTAGTAGGAATGGGACCGGTATAAAAATACCATATACCGTGATAGAATTTCCATACCGTATACTGTACAGTCTGCTCTAATAAGCGAGAAACTCTTGGTTAAGTTGGAATATGCAGAAATAGTGAAGATTCCAATAGTTAATCCTGTTAATGACAAAATTAGGAATACAGCAGGTTTTTAGAGCTAGTAGTAGAAGAGAGAGAATGAAGTGCAATCTTTGTTTCACAGCTATAAATACATACTTTTCAGTCAAAAAGTGGTGCAAGTCAGTTTCGACAGTCAATAAACAAAAATGAACATGATAAAAAATTGGCCTACACTGCAAAAAATTAAATAAACGAGATATATTGTGCAAAACCGAATCTATTACTACTGTAGAACGCTTTTTTGTTTTTCTTGAAAAGCTGAAAACTTACTCAAAAAAATCGAACAATTTGTCAAATTACAAGAAAAAAAGTTGCCAAAAATTGGTTTTGGGATAAAAAATATGCTGATTTTTGGACAAAAACTGAACTATTCGGTCTTTAAAAATAATACCGTTTGTATAAAAATACCGTATACCGGTCCCCATCCTTAATCGTAGGTAGCTTACTTTCTACTTTTGCGCCGTGTCATTGCAGCGAAGACAAAATTCCTTGTCTTTCTCTGAAAGTATGCGCAAATTGCCTCAATTTTGACAGTAGGCGACACTTAACAGTCTTAAAATTCCCACTAAAAGCTCTAGTTTCAAGTACTCCGGAAAAAGAAACCGTCTTTGACTGAAGGGACCAACAACCAAAGCGTTGATACTTTATACAGCTACTCCAATCTACACTACAATAATAAGTTCTAAGTGATCTCGATCAAAGCAATCAGTAAAGGAGCATTCAATGGCGCGGAATTGTGTTGATTTACCGGTGAGGCTGCATTCTCTGTTAACGACACAGTTCCAGACCGAATGCCGCTTAAATTAGAAGAGAATGAATCACAGCGATTTAGAGGCAAATTCGGATAGTCAGACAGGCGTGCTACGTTCGGCAGCAATCAGTTTGTCATTATCGATTAACGCTTCATCCTCATCTTCACTCACGCCGCCGTTTCCATTCTCGTAACTGACACTGGCTGACGTGGGCGTGGTGTAGCCGTTAAGCTGAAACTGACTTGATAGACAGAGTTTAGAACGGTGTAATTTAGATAGGCAGGCACTTAACGACGTTTATGATATCATAAATGGTTCCAGTACCATAAAGGGTGTTAAGTGCCTGCTGTAAGAAGATTAGTTCAATCGTAAAGCAGGTGGTGGTTTTGTCCGTAAGAAAAGAAGGACAAAATTTTCTTGTTGCTGCCGTTCCCGCACTATTGTCCACCAAACTAAACTGAAAGTTGAAAATTATGAAGTTTCAAAAGACAAAATTCCCTCATCTTTAGCTAATATTCCCTAATTGCAGGCGAAATTTTGCAAAAACGATAGAAAAGTTGAAAAGAAAAGTTTCGATGATTTCTCACAGACTTCCTCAGTTTCTCGGGACTCGATCAAGCCTGGTGACCAAACTTTAAACAAGCTAAATTCCAAGCAGTTTTGCACACGGGTTCCAAGATAGGTTAACATTTGTGGAAACGGAAGCAAAAAGAAATGTGGTCATTTCATTACATCCATCTAACAAATCATCCGCCGAAGTGTGGAGGGGTTTCGGCACCAGCCGGGGGTCTGAGTCTAAAGTAGGGATGGCCAAAGCACGTTCGCGCGGCGCGGAATAGAAAATACAAAAACACAGCCAAAAAGTGGTCCAAAACGTTTTTTGCAACTTCAGGCGCAAATGCTTTTTTGTGTTCCGTTATTGATAGGAGGATGTGATGTATTTATATGAAACAGAGTGTGAGCTATCGAATAAGATGCATTTTGAATCATAATTCGGCCGTTAAAGGGCATTTTCCTCTCGAAAACTGAATTCGTCGTTTTTCAATGGCCATTTTCTACTAAAAGGAGACCTGATTCAAATTTTGTTCAACCGGTTTTAAAATCACCGCAACTCGTTACCTATATAGCACCTACTGTTGCTAAGTAAATTATAATTATAATTTTAATTATATTTTTTTAGAAATTTACTAATACAAGTAAATTATTTGGTAAGTAAATTATAATTAAATTAAATTTCTACGAAAGCAGGTAAAGTTAATTATAATTATAATTTGTAAATTATACTTACCAAAAATAATTTACTTAATTTACTTAAAATATACTTAATTTACTTACACAAGCCTAGCTACTGCTGAACCTTTTTGACCGGATGCAAGTGTTGCATGAGTGTGCTTTCGGTATTTATACGTACCTTTCAATGGCAAGCCACTTCTTACAGTACAATTTTCCGCCCGCCCACCGCCTTTGTCTTTGCCCTTGTTTCTCTTAATCTCCCACAAAACAAACTACTCCAATTTACGTATCTGCCGAGCTAAGTGTGGATATTTGTTACTTTTCACCCAGTTTCGCTATAGGATAGCATATGTTCAGTCTCACAGGCATTGTCTGTTGTGGATGCAAGCAGAAACTGACTGGAAAGCCTCTTGAGATTGAGGTTCTATTCTGACGAACTGTCGTTATTACTGTTGACAGACATGGGCTATCATTTCGGCTGAGGGGTGACAAAATTTTCAAATTCTAAGGAGCTGGCTGGAGGAGGGTGTAGCGGCGGCTAATGGGGGGTTGGAGAGGATGGTAATCTAAAAAGTCCGATTTTTTGCTAGAATTAAGGTTTTTGGCTAATTTTTTCGTTTAAATAGGTTGAAATAAGCTAGTCTGAACTCATTCACACCTAACCTAGTCATACTTTTATCAAAATATTCTTCCAAAATACCCTGAAGGGGCTTGCCGTAGCTTGAGGGGCAATAGGTCGGAGCCTGAGGCGGGTAAATCCCCTCGCCCTTCTCAGCTACCTTTGTCCATATCTGTTGTTGACTTAACTTCGTTTGGTTTTCATCCTATAACTGTTATAGCATCCTTCCTTATAGTTGGAAGCAAAGCTGAAGGTGTTAGCCGCCAAAATCAGGTCTTTTTTAAATATACTTAATGTCTTAATTTAATTAAATGTGGTAAGTAAATTATAATTAAATTAAATTTCTCTCAGATATGGTAAGTAAATTTTAATTTAATTATATTTCTCTGGGCATGTGGTAAGTAAATTATAATTTAATTATATTTAAAATAAATTTACTTAGCAACAGTAATAGCACCGCTTTTTTTCTTTCCGCATTTTGGCATGGTCCCCACAAATTTGATTCTTTCTTAACTACTGAAAATTGGCATTTTTGTGGATTTTTTTCATGTTCCTCCTTCTTGTGAAAAAACGACGAATTCAGCGCAAAATGTTCAATCGGTTCCGTATACAGTAGACTTCAGGCTTTCGACTGATATAAGAATTGGCTCTCTGCTCTTTGCCGTTAACCCCACAAACGGTGTTGAAGTTTCTGTAACCCTTAATTTTTGCCATTTCTGGCTTTTATTGTACCCAACGCATGCAATCATACATTTTCGCATTAATTTAGCTGTGGGACGAATATTCACATCTTTCTAGTAGATTTTAACCAATCAAGTTGGTTGCACCTTCGTAACTTGCGCCATAGAAAATCAGCCACCGTTGGGACGGCGACCAAGTTATAAACACTAATTTACGCGATTTGACGCACGCGGCTGTTTTGAACCCGCATTTCTCCAATTCTTCATGAAATTAAGTGCCGTTTTTTGCGTAAATAATCGCATCCGGTCATGCTATTGCCGTTTTAGCATAAATTTTTGCTTGTAGCGCCAGTTATTCAAATCTGTTGCCCATAAATAGAAATGGTACCAAGTGCGCCATACAAAAGTTCTTCGCAGACGGATGTTTTTAGATCGCATTTTTCTAATTTTTCATGGAATCAAGTGCGGTTTTTTGTGTAAATTATCGTTTCCGGTTATGTTATCGCCGGTTTTAGCACATTTTTTTTGCTGTAGCATGAATTTTTGAAAACCATTGGCCATACCTACCTAAAGCCTAAACTCTAGTTGAGCGAGTTGGGTACTGAAAGAATGTGATTGCTTAGTGTGAGTGGGTTCCGTTTTGTGTGTGTGTTTGCAACACTGGTCAGTAAACTTTCTACTTCATTGGTAACCGAGACCTTCTGAACCTGCCCCTGCTCCCCCAGACGTTTCTCTGTTAAACAGTTTCGGTAGTCCAGTCTCTCAAGTTCCCTTCGCTTCGATCAAAAGTTTCTAAAGCTCCAGTGATCGTCAGACACAGACGCGGCCCCATTCGACACTCCCGTTTTCCGATACTTCACCAGCATGGCCTCCCAAACCCCAGCTCAACTCTACTGCAACTTCCACAGCAAGATCAAGAGTAATGTGAGCTTCACCAACGCCAACTACTCATGTTTCAACAAGAACAACAAATTCTAACTGACCACTTTCAATAATAACAACAGATCCCAAACGACCATAATATTATTACCCTCATGTTCACCCGATACCTGTCTCTGCCCCAAAAGACCCCAGTGGAAGAGTTAACAGCAGACAATCTTCGTTTCTGTCTGGAGGAGGAGAAGACTGATGTTTACTTCAGTACTAAAAACGCTCAAAAACTTTGGGCTCAAATACAGCTAAAAGTAGGGCCCGACCGGATATCCGGATCCGGATCCGGCCGGATATGGCCATATCCGGATCCGGTACCGGATCCGGATATTACCTGCCGGATATGCCGGATATCAGTCACAGATGAGAAAACGTGATTTTTTACGTATTTGAACATAAAATTAGATTAGTTCCAGTCATTTTAGGATATTTTTCGCTATTTAACTGCACAAAATGCTAAAAACCCACTCTCAAAATATCACCAGAGTGCGGAATCGCTTTGCACATACATTGTACATCACCGGTGGTTTATCTTTGCCACTTAGAGTAAGGCTTCTCGTAAACCCTTTTTACCTGTACAATAAATATGTCCCTATTTGTCTTCCCCTTACTTTTAGGCTTGCTCAGGATTTTGCAAAAGGAAGTATTAAATTCTTAGATCTCTGGTTGAGCCACGGCCCAATCAGGGCGAGAAAATTTGAACAAAATTAGCTTGAAAAACGCTTTTGAAAGCATTCTCAGTATAGTATTAACAGAAATTAGGAGGTATTGTAGTCTGAAGAGGTCTGGTTGGGCAATGGCCCAAGCAGGGCGAGAAAATTTTGAAATTTCAAAAAAGTGAAATTTTGTAATTGCAGTAGTGAAAGCCGGTCAGCGAAAAATGGAAACATTTCCTTTTTCTGTATCTTTCCTAGTTTCTGTCGGAATTGGATGAAATTTCGCGTGTAAACGCAGAAATTCAGGGTAATTCGTGTGTAAAAAATTGACGCATGAACTCCAACGCTATCGTTAGAGTTTAGGCGATAATGTAATATAACTTTTTTTTCGGTGACCGGCTTTCGCTATTGAAATTACCAACTTTCACTTTTTTTTGAAATTTCTCGAGAATTAGTCAACCCTAGTGCACCAAACTTTAACACAAAATTCCCCGAATTTTGGCACCTATTGTCCAAATGTCGGCCTATTTGGTCAAAATTTGCGGAAATGGCACTAAAAAGAAATGTGATCATTTTTTGAGACACCCTGTATGTGGTTTATTGCATTGTAAAAATTTTTAAGTTGATCAATGATATCCGGCAAATCCGGATCCGGATCCGGCCGGATATGGGCATATCCGGATCCGGATCCGGATCCGGTAGAAATTTGTATCCGGTCGGGCCCTAGCTAAAAGTGCTGTTTTACAGGCGATTTTGGCAATTTCAGTGTTTGAAATAGTAAAAAAAATCGCAAAAAGTTGCTCAAAAAATTGCTGGAGGAATGGAAACCGGAGTATGAAGGAAATCGTCTCAGGGGTGGTCTGGTTTAAGGGTTTAACATGCATTTTGCGAGAAAGTCAACTTAGGATGGTCAAGCAACTTTTTTCTCCGATCCGGCTGGTGTCGGAATATGTTAAAATAGATACCAAACGAACACCAACGGTGCATGTTCGAACATCGGGGACCCCCTAGAACCTGAGCTGTACCCCCTCAAAGTTGGGTCACAAGCCACTTTTTGACCAATTTTTTTGTGTCTGACAGTCTCAACTCAAACGATCACCATTCTCTCATTTCTCTAGATACAGAATTGGTCTGCGCATGGTTCGATAGCTCTAAGGGTGGCCTTTCTAGCGCTCTACCCCAGGCTTCCGGAACGTACCCAGTTAGCGAGATATTCTCGAAAAACTGAAAAATTTCCGAAAAACACCGCCTCATTTTTTTTTCGAAAAATCGTTATAACTTCTGCCAGATATGCGTCGTCCGTTCAATATTTTAGATAATGATACAACACTAAAGGCCACACAAAATTAACATATTTCGGATCCAAATTGTGGTTGGTGGGGGGTGTTTTGCGATTTGAAGACTGTCGAAAAAAAATTTTTTGCTCAGAATCAAAAACAAACCAGTCAGTCTGATGCAGGTTGACCCGTTGATTCCGAATATGCACTCGGATCGGCTGAATTCCTTCTGGTTCGGGAGTTATTGACCTCCAAATTCTTGACAGACAATATTTCTCGAGTGGCAATCCTCCTTAGCATGAGTAAGAAGCGTGCTGAAAAGCAGTTTTTCTTATGCAGTTTTTGCTGCTGATTCTGAAAATAACTATATTTTCTCTTTGCGATGCCGATTTTGGAAGATATGGCCATTTTAAGAATTTGCAAGGAAAATGTATGAACTTTGCATGCCATAGCAGTTTGAAAGGTGACTCAGTTCAGACATGTGTTGGGCACAGATCCATGCAATTTGCTTCATCTAATGCAGTTTTTCACGCTGATTCTGAAAATGAGATCCGTTTTTCAATATGCCCGCTCCCACCTGAGTTATTGCCTCCTGGTGCCCTGTCATTTATGTCATAAGTGACTGATCAAGGAAATGCATGAAATGGCTCCTATTAGGTGTAGTTTTCTTTGCTGATTCAGAATATGACGCTATTTTTGCGGTACAATCACTGGCCCGTGACTTATGGCCTTCTAAAGTTTTATCAATGCCCATGGTTTCCGGTGGGGTCATCTTGAAATAGATAATCATTGTTCCGGCACTTTCAAAGGGAATCATGTAACAGTAAATAGTCTACCTGACCTATTTTGAGCCGCTGATTTCAAAAATGACCTTACCTCTCTTCTTCAGGCTCTGGTTTTTATGATTCAGTCATATTGTTGTGTCATAACTGTGGAGGGTTGTATCAGAAAATTGGGTTCTTCCAGGGTAAAACTATGGTAATTTTTGAAATCAGCAGCTCAAAATAGGTTAGGTAGACTATTTACTGATACATGATTCCCTTTACAAGTGCAGGAACAATGATTGTCTATTTCAAGATGACCCCTCCAGAAACCATGGATGTTGATAAAACTTTAGAACGCCATAAGTCACGAGCCAGTGGTTGTACCGCAAAAATAGCGTCATATTCTGAATCAGCGAAGAAAACTACACCTAATAGGAGCCATTTCACGCATTTCCTTGATCAGTCACTTATGACGTAAATGACAGGGCACCAGGAGGCAATAACTCATGTGGGAGCGGGCATATTGAAAAACGGCTCTCATTTTCAGAATCAGCGTGAAAAACTGCATTAGATGAAGCAAATTGCATGGGTCTGTGCCCAACACATGTCTGAACTGAGTCACCTTTCAAACTGCTATGGGATGCAAAGTTCATACATTTTCCTTGCAAATTCTTAAAATGGCCATATCTTCCAAAATCGGCATCGCAGAGAGAAAATATAGTTATTTTCGGAATCAGCAGCAAAAACTGCATAAGAAAAACTGCTTTTCAGCACGCTTCTTACTCATGCTAATGAGGAGTGCCACTTGAGAAATATTGTCTGTCAAGAATTTGGAGGTCAATAACTCCCGAACCAGAAGGAATCCAGCCGATCCGAGTGCATATTCGGAATCAGCGGGTCAACCTGCATCAGACTGACTGGTTTGTTTTTGATTCTGAGCAAAAAAATTTTTTTCGACAGTCTTCAAATCGCAAAACACCCCCCCCCCCCCACCAACCACAATTTGGATCCGAAATATGTTAATTTTGTTTGGCCTTTAGTGTTGTATCATTATCTAAAATATTGAACGGACGACGCATATCTGGCAGAAGTTATAACGATTTTTCGGAAAAAAATGAGGCAGTGTCTTTTGGAAAATTTTCAGTTTTTCGAGAATATATCGCTAACTGGTTAGGTTCCGGAAGCCTGCGGTAGAGCGCTAGAAAAGCCACCCTTAGAGCTATCGAACCATGTGCAGACCAATTCTGTATCTAGAGAAATGAGAGAATGGTGATCGTTTGAGTTGAGACTGTCAGACACAAAAAAATTGGTCAAAAAGTGGCTGGTGACCCAACTTTGAGGGGGTACAGCTCAGGTTCTAGGGGGTCCCCGATGTTCGAACATGCACCGTTGGTGTTCGTTTGGTATCTATTTTAACATATTCCGACACCAGCCGGATCGGGGGAAAAAAGTTGCTTGACCACGTTCCCTTATAGCTAAGTTGACTTTCTCGCAAAATGCATGTTAAGTCGGGTGGGGGCAGACCCCGGACCCCCTGTTACATGTATATTTGATTTCATTTTGTTGTTAGAGGTGCTTTAAAGCAAAATATAGTTGGTGATAAAATGATCGGATTTCAGTAGCTGACAGACAGTTAAAAAGTTCTATCGAGTAGTACCTCTTTTACCGAGACTGAGCTCCTGGAAGTGCTTCCATTGACAAAATGGTTAGCAGGTTGCATCTGCCACGAAGGAAGACCGCCATTTTCGGTGGGTAAAGGAGCAAATTGGTTTCTATAAGATAAAACCCATTATAAATAAAAACTGGGGAAGACAAAAATATCATGACGAACTCATTTGTAGTGTTGGTGGGTGCCATATGACACAGGTAAATTGGAAATTTTATCGTTTGCCTACACTCCAAACAAATTTGTGCCTCACACTTACTTCAACAGAAGACACTGAACTAACTGAACTTTGTGCTCGCATTTTAACATTTAAACAATTTCTGCTGGATTTTCAAAAAGGTAAAGGAGACAAGATAAGACCTTCCAAGCAGAAGACTCTTAACCACAGCAACTTCGGTTTTCAAGTCTTGCAATTGTCGGTTCTGCTGGTCCGACTGACCAGCTCTGTCCTAAAGAGAGACTGACTTTTCAACCAAATAATTGAGCCAAGAGCAGACCTTCTCAGCCAACAGCACCAAGGCACGATTCAGGCTTTCCTGCTGTTGCTGTACAGCAGTCAGAGTCTGTTGAATACTGTCCATCACGAACTTAATACTGTTCTGCAGCTCGTTAACTTGTTCTTCTAATCGCCGACTCTGTTCCTGCGCTGGGTCGGGAATATTGAAGAAATTGGGCAGAATCCACTTCTAAACTCTTTAGCCTGATAAACTCATACAAACAAACAAAAATCTCAATAAACTTTGAGAACAGAAAGAGACCAACATGCCAATTAATTCCAGTTTAGCCTAGAGCTGTTTAGTTAAAGTAGAGTTGTAAAACAACTTTATGGAAGCCGAAAAAGCTTCTTTTATGAAAATGTTTTCTATTCAAAATATTTTTCCATTGCATGAGATGCATGCAAGGATGCATCAGAAGCAACTTTAAATACAAAAGCTGATACTTTGGCTTAGAGCCCGAGGGTCGATATTGTAGAAACTGTAGTGGCTGACAAATTTGCACGAAAAATGTCTGCTTGTTGGCTTGCAACGGTTTTTCAAAATTTTCCGTTCAGCTGAGCACAACGGGAAAATCTTTTGTTTCTACCGGTACAGATCTGAAATTCCCTGACTTTCCTGACCCGTACGAACCCTGATAAAACATTTTTTTTTTGAAATGAGCCTTCAAAAAGGTTTTCTTGAAATGCCTAACAACACTAGTTTAGGGAAGAAACACTTGCTTTTACTAGCCAGTGTTTGTTAAAAATTGTTCTAAACTGAAGCCAAAATTGCGTCGTACTCTGCATATACTGTAGAGGGCATAGGACGTAGTGCCAGCCAGAACAGCCATATTAGCATAGTCGGACCAGGTAGGCCGAGGGGGAGCAGCAGGCACCATTATCGAAGTTTGTTGAGTAGGCAAGCCAATTGTCGACTGCACTCTCTGCACTGCAGCATCAATTTCAGCTTCTGTTAAGCCTAAACAAGCCCAACTCTATCGGGTCTTACATGACAGACAGGCATCAATTAATATGT